>VZSZ01000452.1:325031-396153 GCA_013398815.1 Ibidorhyncha struthersii | reverse complement strand
ATCACTCGTGTCTCGTTTCACTGTGTGACAGCTGGCGGATAAATCAGCAATAGGCAGCAACTGTCAGATAAAGATACTGACTCAAGCCTGCAGCTCACCCCCCTGCCCCAGGGCTGGCTTCTTCATTCAATCAGCTTTTCAGTAATTAGGGTGAAAGTCATTGGTGGGGTCCTCCACAACGTCCTGGCTCCACTGCCACATGAAACTGCTGAACTTAAATAGTGTCAGCTCTGATAATGTGGGCAACACTTTAAAAACAAGGCCAATTTTCCCCTAAATGTTCTGCTGGTGTTCACAATGCTGCCAAGACGCTACCGTGGGTGCAGGGACTAGATGTCCGTGAGGATGGTGTTATAGTTGGCTTTTATGAAGCAGGTTCACAGTCTCACATGTTTATGATGATGATGACAATGAAGAAGAAGATGATGATGGTGATGACTGTGCCATCTTCAATCTCAAAGAGAGCGTTTACTTGGATGTCAGGCATGAACACTTTTGAATTTCACCAGCTTTCCCTGAGCTGGGATTCGTTTCCCTTTGCCGAACACTACATCCACAAAAACTCAATAACAACAATATAAATTTTCACTCAGAACTTATCCAACTCTTTGGATATTTGACATCAAGGTTTCCTCCCCAACAGTAAAGAAAACAATCTGCCCCTCAAAAAACATCCCTGCATTCCTTGTCTCCTCTTCCCCAAGCATCTCCAGAATGAAAGGAAATAGGGAAACATTTCAGCCTGAAAGAGGAGAATTTCCCAGCGGGGGCAGGACCCAGAGCAGGGGCCAAAAGGCAGCAATTCTCCATCGCGCCTGCCACTGGGGGAAGGGCGGGGCGGGGGGGGAGGGGGCGGTTCTTGCTGGACACAGGCTTGCGTTCACTCAACTTCACAGACAGTTCTGGCTTTGGAAAATGTTCTTTAACATTTGTAGGGTTAGAAATTTAAGCTTACGGAGGTGATTATGCTGGTATGTGGTTTCGTGGAGGCTGGTGCTCTTCACTGGTGACAGCGGATGGCAGGGAATGTGTGGACGAGGTGTGCTGCTGCCCCCCACAGGCTGAGGTGGAGTTGAGGCTGGAGGTGAGGGAGGTTCCCCCCATGCTGGGGAGATGAAGGCACCCAATGTGTCATCTGAGCTCAAGTTTGCCAGCTCTCAGTTTAGAAAATGAAGGGGAAATGGCCAACATGGCAAGACTTGTTGTAAAATGTGATTATAAAACATGCATGTTGGATACAAAGCCTATATGGCATCATGGACTGTCACCTGTGAAGCAACAACACTAACCAAAGCTGTTGATGGGACAGAAATGCCAACAGCAACTGCGAATCATCCCCTTTTATTTAAAGCTTATATTCAATTCATTCCTTGGTGGATGCAAACATTATCCAGCTGGAAGCTTCTCCTACCCTGAAGGTCTGATGGGTCAACCAAGCTGATCTGGAGTAGAGTCATGACCAACTCCAAAATCAAAGTGACAGGTAATTATTGTTTTATAAACTTGATAAAACTGAAATACCTGAGAACCAAATATTTATCATCTTCAGTCTTAATTTTCGTACAATGATGGCAATGTCTTCAGAGCTTAAACATATCTGTCTGGTGCTTCATCTACCCATTCACTCTTGTTTCATAAGTCAGATTTTAAAGCACTTGTGCTTCATGGGCAGTGCCAGTCATCAGCCTGGGCTCTCTTACAACAATGAAAAAATCTGAAAAAAAATCATGCACTGCAAAAAAATCATGCAATATTGTTGATTGTTGCCTCCTTTCTCCTACAGCAGTGTCTTGTGGCAGCACCATGCACAACTCCTCCAGCTACACAGGTCAGAGCCTGCCTGAGTGTACGTGTGGAAGATGGTATGAGGGCGTTTGTGGGCTGAAGATTTCACCTGTGCTGTTAGGATTTAGAAAGCATTGCTATTCCTGCTGTGCAGAAAGGGATGGAGCGGCACAGTAAGTCAACCTGGGGTCTGCATGGCCCATCCATGGCCACAAAGGACTCGTGGCATGGAAGGATGCAAAGCTGGGTCTTCTAGGTCGCAGGAGAGAGGCTTAATCCAAAAAACACACCTCTGGCTGAAAGCAAAGGAAGAAATTAATGTTACGTTTTGGATGGTATAAATTTGAGGCTGAAGTCAAGTATCACAGAAAGCTTCAAGGGAGTCAGGAAACAGCAGTATTAATAGGTAATTAACCAGCTGCTTTGATGATCCTCTTCAAGGATATTTTGGCCAAGGTCTGCAGGCTGGTTTCTCTTGTTATAGCTATTTGCACATCAATCCTCTCCACCTGTCTATGGGTTTCCAGGCTGCTCATCACCCACAATACAGCCGCCCAACAGCACCAGGCAAATCAAACACCTGCAAGCACAAGACCTTCAAGGGGAATCAAAATGGATGCTGCATTGGTCTGCCCAGGTATATTTTTAAAAATTAAGTCCAAACAAAGATTAGGAGGAATAATCAGAGAAAAGGGCATTTGCTGAACACTGTGAACGAGTCCAAGACAACTTCCTAAAAGCCACTGGCCACACCAGCAAAAGCCCAGAGAACTTCTAATACCCTGCCCAGTTTGTCATGATAAAGTGGCAATCTCCACAAAATTTTAGAGAAGCCCAGTGTTTGCTAAGCTATGCTCTCTAGTGGTTCCTGCAGAGCTTAATTTATGTGGACATCATGGAAAATCCTGCAGTAGCTCAGCAAGTCCGTTTGACCATGCAAAGCTCCTGCAAAGGCTTATTCACAAATGGGAGGGGCTGGGGCTTTGCTCAAGTCCTTCAGTGGTTTCTCAAAGGCCCAAGTGCTGGAGAGAAACCACTTCTGGTCCCTCATATTGCACCCAGAGACCTGGCCCAGAACATCTCCTGTCAGGGGTCCTGAGGAAAAAAAACAACAAACAGTGTCAGCATTTGAATGATGTGAAACAATCTACAGCCTTCTGAGAAGAAACAAAGCACCTATATGGTTTGGGGTTTCTTTAATCTAATTTAGGTGCAGACTCCTGTGACTCAGGCCGTGCCTTGCGTCAATTCCTGCTCTCAGTTATACAGTGATGATTTCGAGGCAAAGCAGCTCCTTGGCATCAAGGGTTGGTGCTGGTATCCAGTAATAGGATTTCCCCTCACCCCTGAAAAAACTCAGGAATACCAAATGCCAGCCTTCAAAGCTGAGTAAGACACAAGCAGCATGCAGAATAGCCAGCTCCTCCTTGGACCAGCATTAGAAAACCCATGAGTTAACTCAGTCTAACACACACAACCACATTTCAGGTAGGAGGGCAAAGCTTCTGCCTCCTCCTGCCTACCACGACAGGACCTGTCCCCTCGGTGAGCTGGATGCTGTACCGGGGGTGGAAGGGTTTGGGAGGGGGCATAGGTTAAAAGACTAGGTTAAAAAAAAACAAAAAACCATCATCCTTTTAAGTCAAAGTGTGTATGTTGCAATAGATACAGTACAGAGATGGGCAGTGGATGAAGGAAGATGTTGCCAAAACCTCATGAAACTAGACTGAAGGCAAAATGTGTCCCTATCCCTGGTTACTAGTGATGGAGACAAAAATAAGTGTCAGATAGCTAGCGCATAAAAAAATTTCCTTTTCCAGGTGTCACTCTCCAGGTCAAACACGTCCTATGAGCACTGCATCAAACTACCCAAATTGCCCTGAGACCACCAACGTTCAATCTTGACAGCCCCCAGCTCATTAGGTGAATGATGATGACGATGCAGTGATACTGTGCACCCTCTGGTGTGTTGGCTTTGTGCCCGCCTGGGACAGAGCATCCATCCAGGCAGCCCTTGAAGTGATACAGGCCCTGTGGGAGATGGGTCCCTTGGGTTTGGTATTTGGGAGGCTTCTGCACACACCAGCAATGGCACAAGGCTGGATCCAGGGATGAGTGCTGGCCTCTTGGGTAACTCTTCCCACTCCCCGGCTCTTCTCCTCGCTCTTGCCCGGGTCTAACACTTGGGGTAGGCTCTGAGCAGGAAAACCGGCACAGCTCAACAGGCTTTAGTGGAAGGAAAAAGCACGTCAAGGGAAGAAGGTTGATTGCAAAACTCCTTCATCACAATTTTCTCCGAGATCCCAGAATATGACTCGGTGCTTATTAAATAGTGTGTCAGCCTCCTAAAGAGAACTTTGGCCTCGAATAATATTCTTGGCCTTTCTTTTAAAAGAAACTTTGAAAAACCTGTTTACAACTAAGCACAGCATATCAGATATAAGCAGTTTTCTGTCTCTTCCCATCCTCCTCTTTTCCAACCCACTGAGTATATTTGAGTGGTGTAAAGTAACATGGAGGTATGGCTTCAAGGAGAGATGCATTTTAAGCTACAAAAATCTGCTGCTATATTTTTATGGAGTCTCAGCCGCCACGTATATTTAGACTTTTAACAAAATTTGCTAGAACTTTGCAAAGGTGGAAGAAATAAAACAGTTTAAGAAGCAACATTCATCTGAGCATCCTTGTGGGTCTGCTTGCAGCATGTGCAACTTCTTACAAGGAGGTTCAGTTGTTCCTGTCCCTTTCCCAAATACTACACAGCTGCAGTCAGGTCCCTGCACTTGCTCTGGCCACATTTTTGCAATAAGTTGCTGATCACGGCTTGAGAGTGTTATCCTGCTCCAACAAGCAAAGCAAACAGCTCTTAGTGGCTGAGGTGTGGAGAGAAGAATGTCAACCCAAAGCATGAAGCGCTTAGAAACCATCTTAGATTTCATAGACTTCAGACATTCAAGACTAACAAAAGGTTTCTGCTCTGTTTGTTTTGTTTCCATAAGCATGGCTCCTTTTAATAAGCAACCAGCACTGACCTTTGCTTTTCCACATCCCAAAGAGTTTAAGAGCAAGTCTCCTCCCTGACCAAGATGCTGAGTCAGCTGAAAATCATCAAGAAGCTCCTGGGTTCTGCCTGGCACACCATGATGGTGTCAAGACATGCTGTGGCCAAGGAGCTGCTGACTTGATATCAATAGACAAACACTCCCTCTCCTGCAAAACTCAGTTCTGCCCATGTTTCTTGCAGAAGAGTAGAGCTAATCTAAGCCTGTCAACCCGCACCGCACGAAGCCTGGGGCAGTCCTGGAGCTCATCAGCTCCAAAGACAACTACTGACTCTCTCCAAATCTCCTGCCTGTCCTCATACTTCCACAAGCAGCAGCAGGATAGTCTATGCTGGCATTCGTTAGTATTGTCATCTAAAGGTACATCAGTCAGTTATAATTTATACAGGAGACGAAAGCACTTGCTGCTTAATACTAGGGTCATATTAAGTGCACAGGAAAGATGGGAATTGTCTTTCCTCTCTCAGAAAGCTTCCACCAAAGCCCATGCCTCTGGTGCCATCACCATCAGCAAGGAAAAAAGGAAAAAAATATATTAAAATTAATAGGTGGCTGAAAGAAACTCCATGTACAAGAAAGCTGGTGTATTGAACGCCCATGATGCATCTGTAACACAGGATTTGTATGGGGAAATTTATACACGAGATATCCAACATCTAGAAAATGAACCACATTTCAAAAGGACGTCCCCAATTCCATCACTCTTGTACTACTTCTGAAAGCTTTATAAAGCACTTACGAGAGAAGGATTTGCGGGATCAAGCCCCAGCAGTCTTTATTAATTAAAGTGTTTAAATAATTGAAATGTGCAGTCTCTTGACTCCTTAGCTAGGCTACCTGCTCGAGAACTGCCATAAATTACAGAAAAAAATCATATGCAAGAGGACAGCGTTATCACCTTGAAGAACTGAACAGATCAAATGGCTCCGTAGCACAGAGAGATGCCAACAGCCCTAAGGAGGGTGTGATGGGAGGCAGGTGGTGAAACCTCATCTCCATCTCCAGGGAGGCTGGGATGCTCAGGAAGAGTCATGTGGTCAAAGGCAGCTGCCAAAATGCAGCAAGAATTTGCTGGCAACTTTTGACCATTAACAGGATAAAGATGCATGTGGTGAAACCTGCCAGAGAGGACCCGGCCACGGAGCTTTTACATGGAAAGCTATTAAAGCTAGGTAGTGCTCGACAGGTCCCAATAGTGTGATACAGCAACCACTCAACTCAAACTGAGGCGGATAGGAGACTGGGGGACTGAGGGAGTGAATTCGGAGCGAACGTTGGAGGAAATCTCTTTAGTCAAGAAATTCCCTAATATTTTAGAGACTTTCAGAAGTCACAGGTGATTTTTGAGGGACTTTAAACCCTTTAAAGGGATCTGATTTTTCAGAAGTTCCAGTGAAAAGTGACCAATGTTAAAGGGCTTTGGGCTCAGTGCCCCACTCAAGTGTTGGCCATATCAGCAAACAATGATATTAATGCAATCCCATGGTCTACATCACACACATCAGCAATGAAATCAATACAGCACAGAAACCTATGTCCTGTCCTGACAAAGTTCCTCTGTGGGTTGCAATGCAAACCTGGCTCTCAAATGGTGTGAATGCAGGAAGAAATACTGGCACAGGTAACAACCTCTTTGAAATAATAATAAATACGAAAGGTATATTTTTTCCTTTTTTTTTTTTTTTTTTTACTCATGACAGCATTTGTTAAAAATATTACATCTGCTTTTGAGAAGGCAATATCCTCTCCATATAATATGGAAAAATAAACTCTACAGGACACGCAACAGATAGATACCCCCAGTTGGCACAGAGCTGCTTTAAAGAAATTAGATCCAGAGACTCATCAATACGGAGGGCTGCTTTTGCCTTCCTTGTCCCCAGGCTCTTAAAACATTGTGTTGTAGGAATGGTAAAAGACAAGAATACATAAAAACAGTAAAATGTTTATTTTCTTAGAAAAAAAGAGATTCAAAATGATTGTGATCACACTCCCATTCGTGCTCAGCAAAGCCAATACTGCAAGCTTAGTCCTTGATTAAGATACCTATTAAATGAAACTCTTTTTCCTCTTAAAATACAAATTCCTGCTCCTGCATCACTTCCAGTATTTCAGTGATAACATGCTTTTAATGGATTACAGTTTCTCTGCTCTTCTCAGCAGAGAAACAAGGCCTGCCATGGCAAAAACATCCCATCTCTGAAGCTTGAAATCACCAGCATTAATAAGCACTCCGGCCCGAACGTGGACTGACAGACAGCTTAAGGGTGTTTCTTAGATGCTTGGATGTTCACTTATGGAAGCTTTGTATAACACTACCCCATCTGATAGAAAACAGGCCAGAAGCCTCAATAAAATCAACAACGTCTTTTGGATTAACTTTAAGGATTTGCTGCGTATCTGGACACAGAAAAAAGTGAGAAGTTGCAACAAGTTTTAACTAGCAGCAACAAAAACAGTTCCTTATGAGTTCTTAGCAATATTCCTCATCTGTTCATTAAGAAACACTGTAACTGAATGGAGCATATAATGTGGAAATTATCTTCTTCTGTTATGTAGTGCTGCTCGCTCTAGAAGACTTCCAAAAGGTCTCGACTGGGTTGTAATCTATTTACACAGTAGTACTCCTGGTGCGAGTGGCAGAATTGGCACTATGTGACATCCTCCTCTTCTGAACAATAATCGCGACCCTGTAAGGAAAACAGCCAGACAGTTTGTAAAAAACGACTTTAAGACAGGAATACCACAAACCAAGTATGCACTATTGATATATTTCAGTTCTCTAAACTTAGGAGTTTAGGTTCAGAGCTAGGTAGAAACCTGAAAAATAGGGAATGGAGTTTGCACAAGTCCTCCAATCACTTCTGGAAGATTTGCATGAAACCAGGACAGGAAACCCTTCCCTTTCTGCCACTGTTACTCTCCTAATTTTCATCCCCTATATTGAATTCCAGGGGGAATGCAATAAACCAATTTACAAAACTATTTTATGTAAAGATACACATTGATGAACACAACCCTATAGATACGTTGTGAAAACATAATCTTGGAGGCAAAAGCGACAAAGCACATAATCCTATAATCAACCAAGTCAGCTGCTCTAAACAAGAACACTTCATCTGATAACCTCAGCAAGAGTTTAACTTAACAGCAAAAGATACTATTCATATTGAAATCACACTTTCACAATGGCGGAAAACAAGCCAAGCTTCACAAAACACAGACCGGTCGTGTTACGCCTTCCATCTCATCCCAAATGCAAGACTTGCAGCACCTATCCTTGTATTAACTTTGGGAAGGTCTGGAGAAAGATATGTCCTGTCCCTCCCTAGCCGTTTCTTGCAAAGATGACCTGACGGAACCCCCTGTCCTTGTTTCTCTACACAGAAACAGCCATAGCCGAGCTTTTCAACATGCAAGCCGCCCAAGATCTAGTGCATAAAACAAGTGCCTCAAATGTCGAAAATCTTAACCTCTGGACTATTTACCATGCGCTGGGTGTTATCACCCGAGTGCTTGCATGGAAAATCCCAGCAGCCGAGCAAAGGGCTGGCAAATAAGAAGAGGGAAAGGAAAAACACAACACTCTCAGACCTGTAATAAGAGTGTAAAAGCTCAACAACACCCTGTAAGCAGAAGACCAGTACTGCAGTGGTTAAATGGGTGAAATTCTTATTAACCGAAGGGGTACCTGATTGCCCCACAAATCTAAACGTGCCCCTGTCCCACCTGGGAAGAGGAAGGTGAAAGAAAAAAGTAAAAAAAGAAAAGGGAGAGATGTTTCTTGATGCAGTGATCAGTTTATTTGGGATGCCCAGCTGGGGTACATGTTGGGAACAAAAGCTCCAAAATGTCATTGCAATGAAAATCCCCCTGACGATGCTGGGATTGCAGAGCTTGCTTTGCTGGAGGATCCCACACCCAGGAACATGCAGTGCTTTAACAGTTCTCTGTGGCCCAATACTATTAGTAAACAGGCTTTCTTAGAATGTTAAAAAAAAAAAAACCCAAGAGACTCATCAGTCCTCATTTCAATTCAGTAATCACTGACCCAGAAAGAAAGAAAAAAATACATTTTTTTTTAAGTAAAAGATTTGACTCAGAAAGAAAGAATACCAAAATACTGTGCAGCAAAGCCCAAATCTATTGGTTTGGACTTTTGGACAAAACCACGAGTAAGCCACTGGAGACAAAGGCTTTGTCTAACGTGATTCAGAGCTGTGAAAGCCACAAATAGTGATTGATAACTGAGGCTCAGGGCATTTCCAGCAGATTCGTTCACCTGGTCCATGGCCCATCATTCCCTACTATGCTCTGCACCAGAGGCCATCAATGGTATTAAAGACTCAAATGGATGCAAAACACTGAAGAAAAGTCGTCTTGCATTTTTTGCCTCCCATTCCTCCTGCCATTCTGCTTCTGCGTTTGCTCTGGGCAACCAAGCACACTGCTCCTCAAAAGGATGCCAAGAAAGCGCTTAAGAAGCAATGTGCTGAAGAAGTCCTTCCCACGGCATGCAAATACCACCTCTCGCCCACCACCTGAAGGCTGCTGAGAGCCAGACTGCTGTTGCCAGACACTTTATTTCCATCTTTATGCCAGAGGGGATGGAGACATGTCGCTGTCTCAGAGGTGGCCTTCAAGGCCGTGGCCCTTGGTTGCTGGCAGGCAAGGAGCTGCCACCATCCCAAGCTTCCCGCCAGCCTGCTCCTTCCCGTGACCATGTGTGGGCAGCGGCGGCACAGCCAAAAGGAGGAGGAGGGTGAGAACTGCCTGAAACGCCAGAAACACCTCCCACGCCTTCCTGCAGCGTGACATGCAGCTCTTCCACCCACTGAGCCCGGCATGGACCCGCAACCCTGACCCAACCAGCTAATTTGATGCCCAAATTGCAGTCATGTGGCAAGACAAGGAGCCCCGCTGCAGCCCAAGGCTGCTGCATTTTTTGCAGGGAAATACTTCAGAGCTGGGTTTGCCCCAGCAGGGGCGGACCCTGCCAACACACCAGCTGATGGGAAGGGGGAGGATATGGCGAGGGAGCAGGGGAACCAAAAAAAGGCTCTCGCAGCTGCTGTGCGACTGGCTGAAGTCTTCATATCCCCTGCCTCTCTCAGCTGAAGAGCCACGCACAGGAGCATGCTGCGATGGAGGGGAAGGGATGCATTTGTTACATGCCAAGAATAATGCCAGAGCAAAGGCACAGCGGGCTGGCAGCTTGCATGCAAAATTAGGGATTTTGCTTTTACTTGGGTTTTATAGCTAGTTACGAGGATGTTGGTTTTCTTTCTTTAGGAGAAGGGCGGGCCACATTTACCCTCTTGGTGATAGGCTGCGATACAACGTGTGGGACCTCCCCGCTCTGGCAGGTTTAGCTTATTTTATCGAGGGTGGGAATAGGCTGTGACAGCAAACACCCTGTTTTCCATGTACTCCTGCACCAATCCCAGTGTGCAAAGACTCACACCAACACACACCCGGCCATTAACTCCAGCATGAACACGAAGCATATAGGGCTCAGACCGGCAAGGTCTGAAGCGTCCTGGCCCAGTTCAGCAGGGTTAAGCACATACTAGTCTTTAAGCACAAGGGAAACAGCATTTAAGCCCTGGGGCAGCTCATGAGCAGAAAGTTAAGCACGTGCTTGAGCATCTTCTTGAAGGAGGGCTTGTGGTAGGTGAGGTCTCCTTGAGTAAATACACAGCAGTGGGTATTTATCATCCTAAAGAGAGCAGCACAGGGAGAAACCATGCTACAAGGAAGACAAAAAGTTACAATTACTTTTTTTTTTTTTAAAGACAAAAGCTTTTGTCTAAAGCTTATTCCCTAATTGAAATTTTATCAGTAATAACAAGGTCAGTGTTCCTCAGGAAGATCAGAGAAAGAATAAAGCTCCCTCCCTGCTGCTTGTAAATCCAACACACAGGGGTTCCTCCCCTCTGCTCCTCAGGCAGAAAGGCAGGAGAGGTCTCCATCTCCCCATGGGCAGAGGAGGAAGGCTGCTTTGGTCCTGCTAAGCACTGTGGCCCCAGTCCAGCAAAATACTTAAAAATGTCAAATTTTGCCCCCCCGGCTGTTTCAGAAGATGTTTGATAGATGCTGGAGCAGATGATACCTTGAGTGTCTGCACCTGCGATCAGTGAGAGGCCTGCTGGGCTTGAGATGGGGAATTATCCTGGTGAGGCAAGACAAAACTTCACTTGAAATAGTGAGCTAACAGCTCGGAACGGTGTTAAGGTCTTCTGAAGAAACCACACTGAAATATTGACCACGTGAAGCATCAGTCAGAAAAGGATTGCCACAACATGAGCAGAGGAGTTCCGGTAGTATCCGAGAGCAGACCAAAGTGATGGTGGGGGTTTTTTGGTAGCAGATGCATGTCAGGAAGGAAAAGAAGAAAGCAGAGAACGTGACAACCCCCTTAAATAGAGCAGTATCATGGCTGGAAAATGAGGGTGCAAGATTGACGGCCAAACCCTGTTCCCTGCAGCCCAGAGGAGCAGGCTCCCCTGTCCAGAGAAGCCATAGGCACAGAGCACATGGCTAATAACTGGAACATATGGGCCATCCTTTAATAGCCCTTAATAGAATGGGCTATTGAGTAAGTTTTAATGATTGAGAATGTAAATGAACTACACCGAGGAAGATGAGAATGGGAACATGAGCATCCAAGTCCAGGTAATTCTTAAGAAATCCCATCTTCCTCCCCCTGCAGTTTCAAAGTCCAACTTTCAACTTTTGTAGATATCCACAGAAATGCCTTCACACAAGTGTGTGAATTTAAGGTAATTAAAAAAAAAGCGCCTTACGCTCCTTTCCTGCTGCTTTTACCCAAACCAGAAGGGCTCATTCCCCTGCTCACTCCCTTCACTGCATCTAGAAAGCACTGCCATCCTGATGCCCCTACCAGGGCATGCATCACAGCTGATGATACCGTTTTAGAGAAAAAAAAGAAAAAAAAATAATCACAGGAAAAGCCCTTTTCCCCATTGTTGCGGGTGACAGGCCACTAAACAAAACCCCACGCTGCCCGAATGCAGAAGCCTTCCAAGTTCAATAGCCTTTTGTGTGGCAGGCGGACTTGCCAAGGGAGAGAAAGCAGCTCAGGAGATGCTTCTTCCGCCACAGCTCTGCAGCTTGGCACCAGAATCCTCACGCCATGGCTCTGGCGAGGAGAGGAGGAAGAGGAGGCCGGCTGGCCCGGGAGGGGGAAATGAGCTGCAGCAAACAGCCCTTTCTTCTGCGATGGCTGAAAGGGCTTGCAGGACACAGTGGCCCCTTTCAGAGGACACGGCCAGCGCTGGGAAATGTTAGCCTGGCTCTGCGGTGGGAACGCTTTTCATCAATCTGGTTTTGTTTAGATCACTCACAGAAAGGATGGGAAGAAAATGCTGGGAGGCGGCATTAAATAATTGTATACTGTGCTAATTTTTGTCCATTTCTTATTTTGTTAGAGAAAAATCAATAGAGTCATGAAGAGCAATCAACTTTGCTAATGAGTTTTAGCCTAATAATTCTGCCCTTGCATACGTTTCAGTTAGCAACGCCCCCTATTTCTAACAGCACTCTTTAAATATGATACAAGAGGCTGCACTGTCTTCCCCCCCGCATTTCATACCCATTATACTAACGAGGGTACGGAGCAAGTTGCCACCGGGCATCTCTCCCATGGCGTCCAACAACAAAATAGTAGTCTCCAACCTGGCTCCCGACAGCCAGGTGTGCAGATCAGCGGAGAAATCTCTGCAAACCCACCCTGACACTGGCGTTCAACACCAAGTTATCTCTTGACCCAAAGCAACATGCCCTGAGGCAGCAGAAACATGATGCTCCAGGCTTGGGGTATCCACCAGCCACATGAGAGTTTGCAGCAAGACATCTTCACATGCTATGATATTTTTTAATCTCATTTTTTTCCATAAGCATGTTTGCATTGTGGTTTTTTTTTTATAAGCCACTGTAGCCATGTAGAAAACAACTTACGATGATGGGACCAGCGATGATTTCCTCTGGTACAGCTTACCTGGATTGTTTTGGGTTTTTTCTTCCAAACCATAAAGCCAGAGATGCTTCTGTTCTGATGGTACAATCCCCAGATATCATCCTAGAAACTGCTCGTCAGCTGTTCAATTATACCTCAGCCTTGGTATTTTTTCCTACAGTAAGACAGCTGCCTACGCACTGTGCCACAGCCTGCAGTAATAATATATACTTAAATGAGATAATTTCTGATGATCCTTTTACTGCTCTGTATGCAGGATTCAGAGAAAGCAGTCATTTTTCAGACCATTTTCTGTGATAGCCATCATCAAGATGTTCTTGCTACCAGGTGCTAAATGGGGTAAATTTTCCTCATTCAACATTTTATATGCCACAGCTTTTAATTTTGCTTTCATTTCATATTTTCATGCAAGTGCTGGTAGGACAGGGACAGGAACAGGGCTCCCTCAGGTCTACAGACTTGAGCCTGCAAAGACTGTGCCCAGGATTAACTCTCTGCTCTAATTTGTCCTGTTCAACTAATGGGATTTCTTCTTAGGGGGGTAAGGTAGAGTTTGCGTGTGGTCCTGCGCAATCAGGGTCCAAATAAAGTTGAGATATAGGAAGAAAAAAAAACCTCAAAGGCTGGATAATTTTTACGAGAGGCACAGTAATTCTTCTGCTGTGTTTCACAGTGACTCTTTGTGAATGCATATACAATATCTGACTAAATTAGTCCTTGCACTATTAGATTAGAGAGAACCCATGTAACATTTCTTTGCCTGAATACCAATACCAACGGCCTAATTTTGCTACAGTTTCTCACAGCAGCCAGCAGAAAACACCAGGTGTCACACAGACAGGGATGCTGTTACCAGGACACATTTCTACCCTCTTAATGAGAGACAGTATTTCAAACCCAGATTTATCACACTGTGATGTGTGCAGCAACTTTCCTTGTCCTGGCTTGGCTGGCGGGGCGCATTTCTCCTGGGCATCATGCAGCAGACCTCAGATTTATCCAGGGGCTGCTGCGTTTGCTTTAGGAGGGATGTGTCAGTTGCTCTCCACTTCCTTCTCGGGTTTCCAAAGTCATATTTCTGCCTTGATTTCTCAGCTCGCTTGCACCTCTGACCCACGTTTTTCTAACTTACTCTGTGGGGACTCTCTCATTGAGCTTGATTGCTGTTATTACCTGTTGCTTATCCTGTGCTGGAATATATTTATATGACTTTAGGCAAGCTCAGTTTTCAAAAAATGATGATAGCGTGTCACCAGTTGAGCTGCCTGTCTCTGCTCATTTTTCTTCCCAAACTCTTCGTATGCGTGTGCCTTTTTGTTTCCAAAAGCACTCACAGTAACTTCAGTGAGTATGAAACCCCAAAAGGACAACCCTCGGGCCTCGTGCTGCTCACAGGTGACTTGATCTTTTCTTTTCCTCTTGTCTCCCAGTGTGGTGCACATCCAGCCTTGGTGTGCCGAAGCTGTGCTCACCCTCTGCCACTACATCAGCATCCCATCATCTGAAAACCATCCCACAGCTGTGCTGAGATCTGTTCAATGTTTTAATCACCTGGTTCCTATCTGTCTGGATGCATGTTGGTACGCCATGAAAACACCATCATGAGAAGCACTCTGTGGTCTGTCATATATATACAACATCTACATATGACATATAACTACTGTTTTCTGAGCTGTCGAATGCTTAACTCTACCCAGCTACTCCCAGCCTCCTACATAACTTTATATCTCTGTATTTTCATCAGGTTTGGGTTCTTTTTAAGCTCAAATTCAGGTGCCTCTGAAATGATTGGGTTGTCTCTAGCAGAACGAACCTCTAATCCTACATGTGGGGCTGACTTTTACATTCTCAGTCAGTCCTACCTCGGCATTCAGTGCTGAGCCTTTGTTTCAGTATTTCTTCCTTCCAATGAACCCTATGAATTGAATTACCATAATCACACACAGTTCCATACATGCAAGTTCAGCTCTAGCTCTCTGAGCAGGAACAGCCACTCCCGCAGAGATAGGAACAGATGTCTCCCTCTGAATGCCTCACAGTGTTTTGACACTGAATTTTGGTAGACAGAAGCTCCATGCGTTGGGGTTGACATTCTGTTTTTTATCTTTGGGTGGCATTTGCAGAATGCAGTTTAGCTTCGCTGTGCCTGCGCGGGCAGCCAGCAGCGCGTGCTGGGTACTGACAGCAGCTAGACTTTTACAGAAATTCTCCAGACCATTTCATTAAGGCTTTTTTTGATCTCCAGGATTCATAAATACTTCATATTTTCAGTTGCTAAAACATCAGCCTGTGTTCTTTCCATTTCACACTTTGATTGCAGAAATTTTATTTTAGCTGACCTTCCTGTCCATTTAACCGTTTTGCTGAGTCTAAAATGCACGTTTAATTTTCTTCTCAAATTTGTAGCATACATGTTAGAGTTGTTGTTACTCATGTAATAGATGACCTAACACCCCTTGGGATGTCAACACAAGTGTTGCTTCTGACTGCAGAGTTTCTGTAGACACAGCCCAGGGAGTCAGTGATGGACAGCGTGTCTCCATTACAAATCCAATGCTACTCATGGCCACGGTTACCAATTGATCATTAAAACATATTTTGGACCTCATCAACAACAGGCAACACCCCCCACTTCTGCAGTAACTGGTGTACTTTCAGCTGTAACCGGTGAGCTGCTCACTGATTTAATTCTTTCAGTTATTCAACTGCTGTCCTCCATTTCCCTGGAGAAGGGACTCAAAATGCTATTTAGGGATCAAACAAAACCCCTCACATTTTCCAATCTTTTTGGCACTTGTGGCAGATACCTAGAAAAACAATGTATTGTGGGCAAAGATTAATTAAAATCCAAAATTTCTCTTAGGAAGACTGTTTCCTCAGGCATAGGAGGTCCCCAGAAAAAGCAAATCCCATGTTCAGCTGTGCATTAACCCCTGCCAATCCCACCAGCTGTCAGCAGCTTGAAATGCACAGGAGCTGTCTTTCTGTCTTTGACAGATAAAACTGTGTATTTCCTCTAAATACACAGTATCCTGATATAGAAGATAAAATTAGTACAAGAGCCTTGAAGAACACCTGCAAGCATCTGAGAGCATGGTCCAAACTGAGGAGACACGGTCAACCGCATTTCAATGTGGCAGCTGGTGAACAAACAGTATTACTATCCTAAAACAAATCTCAAAAACAAAAACTAACCTCAATTCATAATTAGATACAGCCATCAGATGGTCTGGTCTGTAGATAAGACAGATCTTTGGAAAATCCATTTCACTGGAGATTTTGTGTTTGACATTATAGAAGGTGATGATGTCCAGGAAAAGCACCTGAATATTTATAGGGTGAATGCATTTATTCAAAGAAAATGTAGATATATTATGGGTATGTAGCCATTCGACTTTTAAATGCCCACAGGTTAAGTAAAATCTTATTCCTGTGAAGCACTGGTATAGAAATACTCTTCTCAAGAATCTACAAACTCCTCCGCACTTCTACTCTTCCCCTTTATCTAACTTTTTGCTTTTATGAAATGCCTTTTTCTTTTTTTTTTAAAGAGTAGCGTAACAAATTTGTTGCTTGGGTCAAATAAGATATTCGCCTGCTGCAGCACTCCAACTTCTAAGGCCAAGAGTATTGGCAAAAATGGCAGAAATTCAAAGTCATTCAAGTGAAAATTTCCCTCCTACTCTGCAACCAGACACTACAACTTGGGAGTACAAATTACTTTATTCCAATTGGGGAATCAAATATTTAACACTAAGTATTAAATAAAATCCCTCACTCCAAAACATGAAGTGTAAAGGAGTACACTGGTCAGCGAACATCAGCTCAAGGTATAAAGAAAGGCTGAGTTCTTGCTTTGGGCTTCTGTTCTAGACTTGATGCAAACAGCCCCTTTAATTCCTCAAGCCTCAGATTCCCATCTATGTTGTCATATAATTATTCACTACTATCTCATAGAATCATAGAATGGTTTGGGTTGAAAAGGACCTTAAAGATCACCTAGTTCCAACCCCCCTGCCATGGGCAGAGGCACCACCCATTACACTGGGTTGCTCAAAGCCCCATCGAGCCTGGCCTTGGACACTTTCACGGATGGGGTCTCAACAACTTCTCTGGGCAACGTGTACCAGTGTCTCACCACCCTCACAGTGAAGAATTTTTTTCCTAACAGCTAATCTAAATCTACCCTCTTTCAGTTTAAAAACGTTACCCCTCATCCTATTACTACATTCCCTGACAAAGGGTCCCTCCCCATCTTTCCTGTAGGCCCCCTTTAGGTACTGGAAGGCTGCTATAAGGTCTCCCCAGAGCCTCCTCTTCTCCAGGCTGAATAACCCCAACTCTTTCAGCCTGTCTTCACAGCAGAGGTGCTCCAGCCCTCTGACTGTCATTGTGGCCCTCCTCTGAACCCTCTCCAACAGGTCCACGTCCTTCTTATGTTGAGTGCTCCAGAGCTGGATGCAGTATTCCAGGTGGTGTCTCATGAGAGCAGAATAGAGGGGCAGAATCACCTCCCTCGACCTGCTGGTCACACTTCTTTTCATGTAGCCCAGGATACAGTTGGGTTTGAGCTGTGAACAGACATTGCTGGGTCATGTTGAGCTTCCCATCAACTGACACCCCCAAGTCCTTCTCCTCAGGGTCACTCAATCCATTCTCCGCCCAAGCTTTGTGCTTGGGACAAAGCAGCTGAGATTCTCATTTAAAGAGCTTGTGAAACACCTGAAAGCTGCTACCAAGACAATGAGATACGCAAAGAACTATTCACCCTCTCCTTCAAAACATCTCCAGCATAATTGTTTTACTCAGCATAGGTCTCGAGGCAGGGTTATCTGTATATACAGCCACACTATTCATAACCTTTGGAGCCAGGAGCTATTTTGAAGTCAGCAAGAAATAAGCAGAGTATCCCAGATACTACCAGCATTAAGATTCCTGTTGTCTCTCACAGAGATTAAATGAAAGATCACACAACTAACGGCACAAAACCCTACTTCTCTTCTCCTTTATCCAGCAGTCCATGTATATCCTGAACGTTTGCATTGAGTTAACTTGCCATTCATCCTAGAATAGTGATGTTTCCACAAAACAAAGGTTTCTTTCCAATACCTCCTGCAACCTGCTTTCCTTTCTGGTCGTCTTTATACTTGAACTATGTAACCCACGAGTGGAAAGGTGTACCTCAGACCAGAGTCCCTCCAAGTACTGGAGAACATGGAGCGCTGCAACAGACAAGTGTCTGGTTGTACTCCTCATGGAGCCAGGAAACCTGTGTGTCCAACCCCTGAGTGAAAATGTATGTTTGCTTTATTGTTTCTTACCTTTTCAATTTTTTCATCAAGCATTCTGAAGAATTCTTGTTGGCTTTCAGAGATGTGCATGCTGAAAGGTAAAGGAAGAGTATCAGTACTGACAGGATTTCTTCCATTTTAAATACCAATACTGCAGTTCAGAGTTGCTGAGGGACCCAGATGTAAGTTTTTACCACTGTGAAAAATAAATAACTTTATACAATGACTACAATGACATTCTTCAAATCTTTTTTTTCTTTTTCTGTTTTGCTGACAGAAAAGTTATTGCATTTGGTTCTGTATATGCGTGCTACACTTGCAATGATACCTAGGACCTGTGTGCATCCAGAGGAGACTATTCCCTTTTCTAGGCAGGTTGCAGAAACCTAACACACTGCTACCTTTCCTTGGGCCAGTGAGAGGCCCCTCTGTGTTGAGACAGAAGGTCTTCCAAGACTGCCAACTTCACCACCACAGAATGAGATGCCTACAACATGAGGTTAAAGCCTTGCACTGGATGATCTGTGTGCCCTGCTACAGCTGGGCTCTGCGCTCAACACCCAGGCACATCTACAAGCTCAGGCTGATCCTTTCCCTGCCAGACAGGTGGTCCTTAGTGCTCCCTGAATGGATCCAGTACACTATTAATTTCTATTAATTCTGCAGCACCAAGAGGCCGAGCAGTTACTGATATGATTTTGCATTAGTGAAGAGGGCTAGAAAATACCCTTACTAGTTGTCTGTGAAATGTTGATGATGGCAAGACAGGCCCTTCCCCAAGGGGGACCTGCAAGCTAAAAATACAGGAAGGCTGGACACAAAGGAAAGGATGAGGAGACAAAGATGAGGATGCATGGCAGACAGTGTTTGGGGTGTGTCTGCTTCATTTATGCTAGGGGATAGTAAGAGCCTCCTTCCTGAAATAGCAATATCCCTCCAGGAAGGTGAAGCTGGAGCATCCTCTGGACCCGCAGCAGGGAGGAGTGCCTGGCCCCATTGTGGGGCTGGAGATCAGTGCCAGGGACTCAATGCAGAACAAAAAAAGATGAAAAAAAGGAAGGATGGGAGACTGCTGTCAGTGTTAACAGTGATGCCAACTGGTTAGAAGGACACACAGCTCTTGGAGATTTTCTCTGACTCTAAAAGCTGGTTCAACTTGCTGAATTCCCACCCCAGACTCCTCTTTCTCACTATGATCCTTTCAGCTGTAATGAGTTAATACTTTGCCCAAGTGCCCAAAGAGACACTGCACTCTCCTACAAAGCTCAGCATTCATACTTCATTTGCTATCGGGATGAACGTATACAATGACTTGCTTATGCTGGACATAAATGAAGGCCCCGTTCAGAAGAGATCTCAGAAGTGGCATTAAAACCTAATGCTGGTAATTCAGGAAAGGGAACAATTCAACTTTCAGTGGCTATGGGAGTTTTTGTCCCCAGCTGTCTGCCTGTCCCTGAGGTTCCCACTTCCACCTGAGATGGGGAAGAAATGCTTCTTTGGGCCAGCTGACCCTGTCACCTGCATATTCAGGTGTCTTGGAGAGGGTCTTTAGGGCAGTAGAGCCCTTTCTAGGTAGGTAAGCACTAGAAACATATTCTTGCCCTTGTAATATCATAGATACGGTTTCTAGTAAAATGAAATGATACTGTAGTGGCTCACCTGAACTATAATTTGTAAGGAAACTTAAAGGAAGGGGGGGGGGGAAATATTGTGTTGCCATATACATGAAAAGTCCTAGAGGACGTCCTAAAATCCTTGCAGGCAATGATCTTCAGGAAAGTTTGGCTGGGGAGTGAAGTTGCCCGATGATTTAGAGATGCAACACACACACACGAATCCTGACACAGTGTGTATTTTGAGGAGCTGTGTGAAATTATAAAATCCACGGCAGGGTGGGGAACCACCAGAGTTAGTGAACAACTGGAAGAGTCAGAAAACCATCAATTCTAAGCAGAGCTCTTGAGTATGCCTCCAGAATAAAAAGAGCTCCCCAAATAGAAATGTGGATTTAATTTTCCCTGTAAGAAGCATATCAGCAGGCATGAGAACACATTTTTAGATGTTTCATGGCAGGCCAATGAAACACAATCCACCAAAAGATGGGATCTTTATCTCCAGGATCAGTACAAACTGGGTGATGAATAGATTGAGAGCAGCTCTGCAGAGAAGGACTTGGCAATACCGGTGGGAGACAAACTGGACATGAACCAGTAATGTGCAGCCCAGAAACACAATCGTGTCCTGGGCTGCATCACAAGCAGCATGGCCAGCGGGGCAAGGAAGGTGATGCTCCCCTTCTACTTCGTTCTTGTGAGACCCCACATGGAGGACTGCGTCCAGCTCTGGGATCCCCACCACAAGACAGACACGGACCTGTTACAGCGGGTCCAGAAGAAGCCACAAAAATGTTCAGAGGGCTGGAACACCTCTCCTATGAAGACAGGCTGAGAGAGAGTTGGGGTTGTTCAGTCTGGACAAGAGAAGGCTCTGGGGAGACCTTATAGTGGCCTTTCAGTATATAAAGGAGGAGAGACTTTTTACTAAGGCCTACAGTGACAGGACAAGGGGCAATGATGTTAAACTGAAAGAGGGTAGATTTAGATTGGACATAAGGAAGAAATATTTTACGATAAGAGTGGTGAGACACTGGAGCAGGTTGCCTAGACAGGCTGTGGATCATCAGAAGTGTTCAAGATCAGGCTGGATGGGGCTTTGACAAATCTGGTCTAGTGAAAGATATCCCTGCCCATGGCAGGGAGGTTGGACTACATGATCTTTAAAGGTCCCTTCAATTCCAAACCATTCTGTAAGTCTGTGATTTAGCAGGGTAAAAACAGTATAAAATACTACTTTTATTTTTATGCTTCAGGCTGTGTTACTCCATGAATTATAACCACGTCTCAGCATACTTGATGGAACACACTTGATCGTGTAGCTGGTTAAAGATGCCAGCAGAGTCACTGTTGAGAGTGAGAAAACACAGCAAGTGCCCAAGACCTCAGGGCAGGGTGCCAAGATGGAGTCCCACCAAGGCACGGAAGGTACCAGCACTCAGTGTGAAGAGGAAGGACCTCTGTCTTTACCTCTGTCAAAGACCCCCATAACTCTACTGCTGACTCCTTATGTACACTGTTTGTAGAGTCCAGGGCTTTAGACATAAAAATATAAATTGTCCTACAAAAGGGAAGAGCCCTCAATTTTATTTTTATAGCCGATATTTTAAGACCTCCTTCTTTATACATGAACTTTTAATTTGGTAAATAGTCCATGTTTTGTTTTGAAGTAACGCCTGTTCTACAAGAACAGTTCTACAAGATGTGTCTAATGATTTATCTATTAATTTCTGCTCTTCTAGCTGAGTAGCCCTTTCCACATAATGCCAACATCTCCTGCCTTGCAGTCAGAATTGTCATGGTTTTCAGATGATAAACCTTAAAATAAAAAATTGCACATGATAACAGATATTTGCTGACTTGGTGATTAGCAACTCAAACACATGTAGCCACTTTTATAAACAGAAATCCAATGGTACGTTGGGTAAACAGCAAAGGCTTGGGCAAATAGTGGAGGTTTTACCCAACAACCTAATGTTATGTTCTGTAACTCTCTGAAAACTTTCCTTATTTTTGCAGGACTGTGATAGAAACATTTACCCCTGCCCATGCAATATCTTTAGGCTTTTTGGTGAATGAAGGTCAGTTCTGAGTTCTGTGGGGACTTTTAAAATCTGAGTTCGATGACAAAATGGAGACCCCGACCCCACACGTTCCATCTGCCTTGGATACACCAGAAGAGATGACCCATCAAAAGAAACGGCCCTTTTTTAGCCCAGGCTGATTATCCTCCTGTTAGAGCATCTTAAATACATACCTGACCCTGCTGAGAAGGACCAAGCCCCAGTAATGAATTACAGCTTTGCTGAAGGGTGATTTTTACCTCCACCTCCCTACCATGAATTTCTTTGCAATTACATCTGAAGCGCTTGATTTTTCCTTTTGAAAGGAGGCTGAATTATACTGTCAGTTCATTAGGAAATTACTGAAGTTTCCAGACTTGAAACCGTGTACAATCCACTTGGTATGCAGCAAGTTTAAGTTAATAAGTGCCCTGAAGGCACAGCACAAAGAACAGCAGTTCTGCTATTGTTAAAAATCCAACAGCAAAGCTTTATCACTTCTTTGTTACGAACCCGATATACAGCTCCACGTAATCTGTTATTTTCAATCCAATTAGCGATTAAAATGTAACAGTGATTTAGATAAGAAACAAGTTACTAATATCAATAATCAGCTCTGTCACAGGAGTGTAATATTTCATGGCATATGTAGCGCTGACTGATGTCAGCCAGGGTACAGCACAGAACTGCGGGTGAAGGATGGAGAAACTCTCAGCTACACAAGAACCCACATTTTAAGAAACAAATTGACTGTTTTAAATGGAAGAAGTTTACAATTCCTAATCACAGGCAGTATAGCTCCTAACCTAAATCGAGAGCTAGCAAAAACTTCCCTGGGAACTTAACTGATAGTATTTAACAACACTAGTGCATAGACAATTCTGTTTATGTGTAAGTTGTATGGAAAGCTGAGAAATAACACAGTATGGTACTACTATAAGGCATGGCAAGATGCATCTCACATATTTTTAAGTCCTGCATTTTAGTCGTGCAAAAGGATGCTGCAGGGGCGCCGGCACAAGTGCTGCCCAGCTGTGTCATTGGTATCAGTACACAGGTGACCTTACCTATTTTATTTAAATTGAGTACAGTTCTAGGGCTGCTGGAACCACCAACTGGTTTTCTCTAGGGAAAATAGGGAATCTCACAGATACTACTTAATCCTGGGTTTATTTTTATTACAATTAAAAAAAAAAACAAACTGAACTTACTTTGCTCTGGGTTGATGTACTAATCCTGGAATCTCTTTATTAGATTTAAGTCTTACATTTGAACTGGCACTTTTTTCCTGAAACACATAAAAAAAACACAACAGAGACCATCAGTATTTATGAAACACACAAAGTGTGACAGGCATTTGTCATCATGGTGTCACACTCTCCTGGGTTAAGACTTCTACCTGTACAATGACAAAAGCTCATCAAAACCAAAATTAAAGGCAACACAATTGATGCAATGACCCTGGGTGGGTAATTTTTAAATGTCACGGGCTCAGCGGCCTGAGGGATTGCCTCCAGGTCACCTCGTGAAATACAGCCCAGACGTGTAGTGATCAAACACCGTGCTGACTAGTAACTCTCCAGCGGTCCATGGAAAATGGGGTGTGCAGCTGCAGCTGGGCTCCTCTTAGAGCTGTATTGATGATAAACATTAATTGCCACCTTTAACAGAGCAAGGCAAAGCATTGAAAAGGCAGAGCCCCAGAGTCACCCCAGACCTGTAGGTTTGCACAGAACAGAGGTGAGAAACATTAGCATCATGTGAAAAATCGTATGTGGGAGAAAGCATATATTAAACATGCCAGCGTGAAGAGCAGCAACGGCAGACTTGACCTGCCTAGCCAGAAAATTGGACACAAGGGGCCGAAGGAAGCAAACCAAATATGTTTATAAACAAGAACAAAACCATGTCCTCTGCGGAGGACCAGAGCCATTAAAAACATCTTAAAAAAGGCATGGGGAGGTAAAAGAGTTTAGTTGAGAGCTAGCACTTCAAGGTAACATCTTGTCCTCACACCAAAAGCTTCTGTAAACCAAAGTTTAGTGCACATATGTATCTACTGTCTACAAAAACCTGGAGAAGGATATGGCCCCTTCCAGATCTTCCCAGTGCTGCATGTTAGGGAAAGCTGGTGGTGCAGATGGGAGAGAGCTGAGTCAAATCTTTCAGCTCACCCGCTCCACAAATCTGCCTGCATTTCTTAGGCACATCATGCCCATGACAATTTAAGAAATGTAAACCCAAGAATTAGTGCTTTTGTGGGTAATTTTGATGGTTTTGTTTTGTCTTATTTAGTGTTTGAATGTCTGAATCACACAACATGATTTTTAAGAGGGCTACTAAATCATTGAATTTTTTTAAAAAATAGGCTGTCTAGCTGTTAATATTTTAATGAATAATCCTACAAGGGCTGTAAACATCAACTGCCTCAGCATACTTAACACTGCTTAATGCATATCTTCTAATCCTCTTGAACAGAAAACTGTGTCTTGCACGAAAATAACAGTGAGAGAGAAACCAGCCTTTCTTGCAAGCCTTAAGAAACATCTCTGTATGTTTGTTACATCCCACCAGCCACTGCCTGCCCACGATCCCATGATGTCAAGTCAAAGCAGCAGCAGATGAAACCAGTTGCTTTCAAAGCATCCTCTAATTTTATCAATGTTAACTAGGGATGACTATGTACACGCATATTGCATCTGTGGTGAACATGCATGTACATAGTCATACAACTGTCAAGAAAAATAAAGAGGGATAGGTCTCATGGAGAAGACACCAAAACCAGAAATCAGCTAAATCCCAGCCTCATGCACCAGGTGAGCCTTTATCGTCAAGTCTGCTCCACCAGTTTGTTTGCCACAACACAGAGGCAGAAATGGGGAATGATCTGCACTACACATCTGGGATGGCACATCTGGATGATCCAGCAGTAGGCATGTTCTGTAGCCACCATAGCACCTCCTGCCCACCTACTGCAACATGAGGTGAATTCTGGGCTACCTTCTGTCTCCACATACTGTCACTCTGGAGGCACAGACTCTTCCCCACCAAAAAAACTGCTGAAAATCCATTGCCTCAATTAAAGGGAAGGAAAGCTCTGATTTACAGCTCCTGCATCGGGAACTATGATAAATCAAGGCAATACAAACCCGGCTTTCAACACCTCCACTTGTGGTTTGGCATCAGTGCAGCTCTACCAGTAGCTGGAATCAGCACAAATCCCAGCCTAAAGAAAATTCTGTCACTTAGGAACAAATAGAAAGACGCAAGGGAAATATATGTTGCCTTCTCTCTGTGGGTCCCCAAACAATATTTAGAATATTAACTGACTCACACAGGAAGACGGAAATAAAATTCCAGTTTACTTGACTTCAAGATCCCCAAATTTACTCTTTCCCTCCTATTGCTTCTGATAATTAACACACCTCAATTACCTATTACTTAAATTCTTCTATTTAATCAGAGTATGACACCTTCTCCATCTGTTGCTCAGCAGGAACAAACAGAAAAAGAGGAGGTAAGAGAAAAATAAAACCCAGCTAGGCCTTGAATTGGCTCTTTGCTTTGTTTATAGCTATTGTTTTCAGCAGTGATGCTCCATTACACTGACCGAAATATTGGCTTTGATAAAAATAGATATTAAAAAATAATTCTTCCAAATACAACTAGAATATTTTTTCCCCATCGCTTTGAGGACAAACTGATTAATCAGAAATTAATAGTTTGGGTTCTAATATTGAGCTTACAAAGAAAGCTGAAATGCTTTAACGTAGTCAGATTGCTCTTCCAGGCTGACTTGACTTTGGCTGAAGGGTCGCTTCTGTCAGTTTAACCTCATTTTCTCCCTTATTTAACATTAAATAAGTTACCATGCATCAACAGAACTGCAACTGGTTTGAGAGTCCTAATCTGTTGCAAACAGAAATTAAGATGCAAGTTTGTTTTTCATCTAGCTCTGCTTATAAGTATTATTTAAAGGAGATGCACCAAATGATGTGTCACACCACAAGCTTAAAAGTAAACCCTCCAGGATGCTGTACTTGGATAGCGGCATCAGCTAGTCTATAGTAAAAAGGTGAATAGTGGACATTCTACTCCCATTATTTTGCAATTAATCATTATCAAGGTAAAGCTGTCATCCAATCAAGGTGATTTCATTTGATAGATTCGTTAATTATTGTTAATTCCTCCATAAAGGATGCACTGTATCAGAATTTCAGGGCATTAACAGATGGCGGTGACTCTGCTGCCAGATGCTATTAACACAGCAACAGCCACTACTGCCATTATAATTAAATATCTGTCAACATTTCCCTTGACGCTTCCCCTCTTACAAACCCACTTCTAGAGACATGTGAACTTAATTTGAAGTATTTTGCTTCTTCATAAGACTGCCACAGATGGACTCAGGTAAGCTGCTAATAGTGCTTCTTCTCAACTCTAACACTGATGGCTTACTAGAGGAGGGCTGATTTTTAAGAGATGCTTCCGTAAGTGCTAACACATTTTATGAAGAGACTATACATTATTTTATGCATTTTTAAATTGATTAAATGAGGCAGGAAGAAATCAATTAAAGATCATAGCAGCTATTCTACTACCTAATCTAATGGCTAATTTTCATTAACTTCCAGTCACATTTTGGTCTTTAATTGTTTTTCCTCTAGAGTTACAATAAATAGACAAATACACAACCAAATGGGGGAAATCCCCCATAAAACAGTAAAACTTAGTGTAAGTAAAATGAGGTTCTTCGTTTCAAAGCTGTTTTTTGTTTAATTTGGAAAAGTCTGAAGTATCCAACTTGCAACAGTATCTTGGAGCCACCGATGCCTGAAGGTGGCACTTTCCCCCAGATTAGTATAATTTTTAAGATTAATTTGTCTCTGTAGATTTGCTACTAAAATGTATTGAAGTTGATAGAAACATCAAGGGTCTCTCCAGACAGTGTTCATGTTTTACTCAGTATCAGTAGTTTACAGCTATTCAAATATTTATAAAATAATATTCCTGATTTATATCAAGATGACACTTTTCTTCGAAGGAGCCCACAGCGCCTTTCAAACTGCTTTCTGGAGCCATGTAATTCATCATTAAAATCATTTAGGGGAAAAATGAAGTACTTATTTTCTTTTTATACCATAAACTACTCTCTAAAAAAAATCCTATTTGAAGAGAATGAAACCAAACGTATAAGTTAGAAATGGCATGAAAGATGAGATGTAAAATTTCAATAAGCCAGCCCCGCACTTTTTACCTCCCTCAGTAACGAGGGCCAGCCTCAGGTAATAATATTTTACATGGACTGTTTTGATGCATCATGGTGAACATGGGAGAAGTACCGACCTATGAGATTTTACTTGCGTTTCCTTGTTTTATACATAAATGAGCATTTATTTTTTGTATTATAATCTGCCAGGAAGAGAGCCTCTTTCTTCTTTCTCTAGCTACCTGGAAGCAAAACCACCTGAAAATGTTACTTAGGGTAAATTTTATAATGAAGGGGCAAATCGAGCATTGGAAAATCTCCGATGCTGGTCGAAGAAAGTATTCTTGGATCCAGTTTCATCAGAGGAATCACATTATACGTCCCATAATGTGTAGATGAGTACACGTTGCACCATCCAGAAGGGGCTCTAGGGCACACTCGGGGATGAGGCAGGGCATGGTATGGACTGCGTACATTGGACAGTGCTAATGCAGAGTCCACCCTCCTCTTCCTCCTCTTGGGATCCTGTGCATCGCATGAGGGATGATGAAAATCACAGACTCATCTGATGATGGAGGTGGGTGCCCGCACAGGCTGAGCTTTGGAAGCGAGGCTGGAGAGGAGCTTGTTCTGCACACACTGAGCACTGGACAGTGTGCTCCAGATGCACATCGGCTCCAAAATACACACCGGACCCTAAAGCCAGGGCTTAATAATGAATTTAATCTTCATGGCACACATACAAAGAGAGACAAAGAAATAGGTGCTCATGGTAGGAAGACACCTGAGAAAGACGTTATCATCACGGACATCAGAAAGACCTTCTACCTTTCCAAAATGTCTTTCTTCTATCAGCAATAGTCATGAGAAAATCCAATATTGGAACCAACTCCCCTGATCGCTCCAATACACCTCCCAGGTGGCTGGAACTGTGGATGCAGTCGCGTAGACTCCTAAACACACAACTACAACAAAAGACAACAGGTGCTGGCAACCACTCCGCTGTTGATGCCCATCTTGCCCTGGGCTCCTACAAAAAGTTGTTTGCGATCCATCACGGGAGCACAGTTTTAAGGAGCACCTTGTAACTGAGGCACCTAAGGCAACAACAATGTTCAGCCTGTCCATTTGACCAAGCGCTGCTGTCCTGCCACCTGGAGCACCCTGGTCTTCAGAATGAGGATTTGAAAACATGGCTGGAATTTGCAGATTTGAATGAAACTTGAGGTCGTATTTTGTAATAAAATCGTAAATGGAATATTTTAATAAATATTACTGCTGTATCAGGCCAAACTTTCCCCAACTAAGCATGAAGCTGATGATGCTATCCCCCTACAGATAACTCCATCCTTGGAGATGTCTAAAAGTTGTCTGGACTGGGCAGCCAGCTCTAGGTGGCTCTGCTTGAGCAGGGGGGTTGGACCAGATGACCTCCACAAGTTCCTTCTGACCTCAACCAGTCTGTGATTCTGTGATAAAGTATATTTCTTAATAAATCAGACACTGGAAAAAAAAAAAATCCGAGTAGATTTGTTGAGTTTTATCCCCAGGTAACAGTGGGAGAGACTGAAGCCTGAAGACTTCACGCCCAAATTGTGGCCATTCAGGCATTCAATGGGAAGGCAGAAGCAGACACACTGCCTGGCATTTATTTTGGAAAAAAAATCAGTTTCTGCAAACCCAGCCAACATCACACAGTGCGTCTGCACTGACACCAGGATAACCCAGGTCTGGCACAGAAAAATCCTGTTCTTTCATCTGAGGTCCCTAGTTTTCTCAAATTTGTTCCAGAGGGCAGGCCTCATCCTGAAACAAGACGCTTAATGGAGCTCCTCCTTCCTACTTCCCAGCTATTATGGGAAATTTTGCTTTAGCAACTCTAACTCCTCAAATGCAATATGGAAGAGCAGGATACGGAAAGCATAAAAAAATTGAAAAATTACTCAAATTGAGAAAAAAACAGGTAAAAGAAGAGAAAGGTGCAAATCCTGAGCAGCTTTCTACAGCCCATCAGAAAGGCATCCATACACAGCAATCTGAGAAATCAGATAATGCTGCTTTTAGTGTTTATGTACCAGTCATACATACATCCATGCATGCATACAGCTATGCATCTTGCTCAGCAAGACCTGGCTTAAAGTCAAGAGGAGTCTTTCAACTGAGTGCAAGGTAGCTTTCAGCCAGGCCTTCAAAACACAAAAGAGAAATGCTTGTTGTGCCTGTATAATATAAATACAACCACGGAGATCCTTCACCAGACATAGATAATCCACTAAAGAAGCCAACATAGAAACTCAGGGCAAGTACAAGTGAGAAGAATAAAATGACGCTACAGCAGAGCATGGATTACAAGGAACTGGGTGAATTTGGGGACCAAGATAAAAGAAAATAGGTACTAGCTGAGAACATGCTACAAACTCAAGAGCAGTTTAAATGGAGCCTAATTTACTCCTCCAAGGGAGTAAGCAAACAACCCCGGTCGCAGAGTGCAACACTGGCCGAAGGCAAGGTAACAAACTTGCTCTGTCTGCAGATTTGGCCCCATTTCAGTTCTTGCTCCACTGGTTCTCCAATATTGAGCTCCCTCTCTAAGGACATCTAATCTGAGGTTACCTGCTTCTTTCTGTTCAGGTTGCCACCTGGCCTGCTTTTTTTTCTTGGATCAGCTGTTTGCATATTTGGCTGAAAGATGAACTATTGCAGTAACTAATTTCTAGTACCTTTTTTAAATGCCTTTGAGTTGTTAAAAACAGGGGGGGGGGGATTATTAGAAGAACATGTAACATCCATTATACTCAACCACTCAACTCAAGCTGCAGCATCTCAAAATATATGAAAAAAAAACTGAAAAAAATACAACAGAAGTATAAAGCTGGAAAAAAAAAGAAGGAAAAAAAAAGGAAGAGGAAGAAAAAAGCTCCCTCTGGAGAGAGTTGTAGGACTTTTCCTACAGTATCTAAATATAGTTCACCCTCAGCCAAAGTCTTTGAGCTTTGATGAAGAATGTCCTTTGGCGGGGGGAAGGTGAGGGAAGAGGGGGAATTTCTACCATTAAAGGGTTTTCAAAGGGCATTAATATTTACTACACCTAGTATCTACAACTTTTTTAAACTTCCCCAACAGCTTTTCAACTCCTTCTCCCTCCTAGTAAGTATTAGAAAGTCTAGACTAATTGGTTATGGTAACTCCAATTAATTCTGTCAAGTAACCAAATACCAGGAAAACTGTAGATGAAGTGAAATTTAGACATGGGAGCAGCTGTCATGAAGATGGGACATTAAGGCAGGTAAAGAGATGAAATTACAAACAAGGAACATAAAGGATAAATAAGTACAACCAATAAATCCTCTAGTGAAACTCTTACCTGCACCTTGCTTACAGCTCTGCAGTTGTATCACCCCTCCACAGGGATTAGATACTTGAATCCTCTCCCGTCTATATTATACCTTGTGACACCAAGGTCTAGAAAAACGTTTATTTCTATCTCAAAGTTCTTTGTTGCAGATAGATTGCTAAACTTCAAGGTGTCCCCTACAGAAAATGAGAAGTGGGATCACTTGAAAAATGCCTCCATTTTGAAATACAAGGTTCACACTGCCCTCAACATCAAGCTTTTCTGGTTCCTTCAACCTCCGTAGTACTCCAAAAAGAAAAAAAAAATCACAGACATAAATAAAGCCAAAACAACTGGCGGTGAATGATGTTTCATTTCAAATGTGAAATTATCTTGCTCCTTCAGGAGAAGTCTTACTTATCCGCACAATAAAACCCTCTGCTTCCCCATCCTGCTCATGTTCTCATTCCCTGTGAAACACAGGGTCTGCAAGATTTCCAGTGGAAACATCCCCTCTAAAAACAACTTTGCAAGAGGCTGAAAACTGTCCCTTACAGTTATAGACACCAGAAATTAAGGAGACATGGGATTGCTTGAGGGCATGAAAAATACTTGCTTACATTGAAAGTTATCCAGAAATACTGCAAATAAAATGCTGTGGGCAGAAGGGAGACCTGCTCTCCAGCTCTCATTAATATACCAGATCTTTAATGGCTTTGTACATCAGAGTGGTTGAAAGTTTTATCTAGCAAATAAAACATACATGGATAAAAGTTAAAAACTGCATTCCTGATAACTTACAAGACTGGACTGACTCTTGAGGAAAATTCAGAAGTTTTAGGGCACTTGGCAACGAAAAGTACAACCCTTTATCTTTTGCAGGTGTGTCGCTCTTCTGGATTGTACAGCCACCCTGGATAACAAAACCTGGCTCAAAAATTAACTTCCTGCTTATTAAGCCTGTGTTGTCATTTACCCTCTCCCCTCCTCTTTTACAGAAATATAGTCATTTATAGCAAATGTATTACTCATGCTCTCAAGTTTTTCACGTGTGTCTCCTGAAGGCGGTTTTCCAGCAAGTCTAATAACATGGAAAGAGCTGGCATTAAGCATGAAACAACAGTATTGCATGGACTCTGTAAAACATTTATAGCCAGGAATAAATGGCGCAGACAGTCTGAAGAGTAACTTGGTGCATAATGCAGCCCATCTGCAGCACGGCATGTATCCATTAGTTTTTGCTTCAAGAAGGCACTTTGCTGGAATGGCAAGCAGGTTATTGGTACTGCAGTTTCTGTAGAGCTTTTTCTTGGGATGGTTTTGAAGAGCTTTATGCCCTTCAGACATATACCAGAGAATATATCTAGAGAACGAGATGTGCTCTGTTTTGTGTTTTTTTAAAGAGCTGGGCCTAAAATTTCAGCAACTGTAGTGATTTTTAGAACGCTGGTTTTCTAAAAGTAAAACTGAACTTCTTCAGCCGGCTTCTGGAACACGCTCTACACCTGCCTTTTGAAAAATCAATTCCCTGAGAGATGCCTCCACATCAGGCACACGCAACCGAAGCCTCCCGAGATCTTCCTGCATTGTCAAAACCAAGCAAGACTAATAACCAACGCAGATCTGAATGTCCCCATGTGTGCATATCCTACCTCACTGCCTTAATAATAAGATCTGGGTTACATTTTAGGCCGGGCTCATTGAAAAGATGGTGACCATCAAACAGCCACTTTGAGGAGGCATTAAAAATAACACTTGGTTCCCTCCATCTGCAAAACAACAGTATGTTGATGGTGTCTCCTCTTGTAGAGTCTGCAGTTATACTGGCTGCTGGCTTTTATCTGCAAATTGCAGGTTTGAGTAGACTATGTCTATTACACATTTCTTATTACATCCAAGCAGTTCCATAAAGTACACCAAGATCCCCCTGGGTGTTAAAACAATGAGAGTGCCCCAATAACCCAGTCTTAACAGGAGATTTTACAAGATACACGCAAGATACTTTTTCCTTCTTGTTCAAACCTGAGATTTACAAAGGATGGAATAACAAAGGAAAGCAGTGAAATAGAAAGTCTTTCTGGGTTTGCTGTTTATGATTAAGAGAAGAGGAAAAACTGAACTAATTAGAAAATATGGTGCAAATGAAAAGACACAGTTAAGCCAAATGTAAACAGAATAAAATGGTAGCATGAAATTTTGATTGAGAGAATCCCGAGAAGTGAGATGACAGAAAACTGAGAGTAGTGCTCTCAATACAAACATATTTGCAGCAGGAAGGTTTTGGGCATTCACACCCTTTAGGGATGAGTCTCACGTACAAAGCAATGGCATAAATACAACAACTATCTCCATGCATCCCACTAACACGCAGGCATTCTCACACCCATTACTCCCACAATATGTTTCCAGTTCCCACAGGCTGACATCATGGGAAACACCTCCAAACATGTGGAACATCATACGCCGCACACAGTATGCGCATGCAGATGGACACTGCTGGCTAACCGCACTTCCCACTTCCGGAGCTGTGCGGCTGATGAAGGGAAAAAACCATACTAACACATGTTTCAAAACAGCAAGAATTACTTACAATAAGCTCTTGCTCTCCCAGAACTGTCCAAGGCTCAAATTTTTAGATTTTTGGTAGACTGCAATTATGTAAATGCCATTGCTGTAAGATGTTCTCGATGTCTGTATTTTGCTTCTCTCAATGTCTGTTTTATTTGCATTAATTCTCAAATTTGCAGAAGGCGTAAGATTTAAAACGTGAGAGAATGAAGTTATAGTTCTTGCTACATGGCACATTTCAGCGAGCGTGGGTAAAATGTACATTTAAAAGGACATAATAATTCGAGTATTATTAAATATGACATATGTACTATGACACACATGAGAAGCATTATGCCTGCAGGAGGAGCCTTAAATCTGATTTATTTATTTTGTACTGTCTTTTCATTGTTTTGGTTAGCTGTTAATTTTGAATAGGAGAAAAAATAATCATTATTTCACAAAGAATATAGCAGCCTGCTTACTGAGCTTCCAGTCCTCAGATATATAAGCTTGGATTTTGTCTGGATTCTCCCAACAAATTTGTCTGAGAGCAATACTGAAAGTAGACATGATATACATCAGACTGAAAGACAATAATAAATGGTTTAAAAATTTTATAAGCCATTTAAATCAGTAATGGAGGCTAGGTTTTTAAGTGTTTATCTCCTCTAAGTTTCCTTGGAAAAAGAGCAGACAAACAAGCATGTCTGCTCAGTGTTAGCAAAAAGAGGCACCAGTAAGTGAATATATTCCATCAAGGATGTATAAAAATAGCTTTGGATGCTTGAGATGTTGCAGATTAGAGGGAGATATTCAAGCCAATACTTCTCCACATAGGTGGAGAAGACATGGAAAAGACTCAAAATGAGCTCTGCCTTCCTTTACCAAAAAGCAAGATACCTCCAGGAAAATATCAGTGCCAGCTGAGCATGGCTGCTATGCATCAGTCCCAGCAGTGGCATGACAATGAGGCAGGCCAGCATCGGGATACAGCATCTTCTCCCTTGGGAGGGACTGGCAGCAAGAGAGGTGGTCTTGGACACTGTGGAAGATCAGGCTGGCCAGGGATGGATCCTTCACTCACCCACAAAATTTCAATGGCTCCTTGATAAGAATGTGAAATAGAATTGTGAAACTCTACAAGATTAGTATCCTGAAAGCTTCAGATGGTATCAACCAACACTAAAGGAAGATATTTCAAAATATCACCTAATTGCATGACCTGAGGGCACGTATCCAAACCACTTCAACAAATTTCTGTCTAACCTGTTCTCCAGACTCCCATCCTGCAGGTTTTCTCAACAGCCTGTCTTTCATTTTGCCGCTTCCAACAAGTTGAAACATTTATCCTATTACCCAGCTTAAATTCTTGCCTGATGTCTTCTTGCATCTCTCAGTGGTCACAGAGAAACGCTGATTGTCATGCCTTTTAAAGCAACCTTTCATATATTGGGTGACTTGCTTTTCTTTTTGTATTTTTAGGCTAAACAAATCAATTCCTTCCATCTTCCATTACAGCTTACGTTTGCTAAACCTCCTATTCATGTCACTCCCCTTTGGGCTCTTTGCCATCTGCCTACATCTTTCCTACAGAGCATGCTTCCAATTTCAGTCACAGTATTTAAAGCCTCACTGAAGTCAGGATGTATCACATGTATTGCCATATTTAAGAGCAAAAGAAGCTCCTGTTTTCAATGCGGTATCTCAAAGCAGTGAGACTAACCTACCATATTCATAGTGGCATTTCTCTGCCTGCAGCAGCCCTATCTGAGACTCGTAAGCAAATGGAAGCAAGCTGCACGGAGCTCTACCAAGTATTTTACTGTTGAGGTTTCCCTAAAAAAACAGGAAAGTACATTTATTTTGAAAAGCAGGTTAGATCACATATTTGGGGATGAGAACGCCCGGCTCCTTCAAAACCAGAGGTAGCTCCAGTTCAAATCTCTCAGACTTCCACGAGCCCTCTCTGAATGTACTCATTTTGTTACTGTAAATTATGGTTTGCCATTGAAATATCTTAAAGTTTTATTACCACATATACTGGGGACATCTGTACACTGTGCATTCATACTTCAAAAAACCCAAGGTAAATAAACGCTGAAGGAGAAATAAGCTGAGCTCAACTTCTCTAATGGGTACATAAAATTTGTGGTACTGTACTTAAGATCTCTCTCAAGCCAAACAGCTGGTGGGGATCATCTCTCTTCCTGCCTCAGATCTTGGATTATTTAATAAAACAATTATTTAGTGCTGAGAGAATTATCAGAAAGCAAATTATCCGCATGTTCCATGACTCAGTCCAACAGGTCTTCCTAAAATTAACAAAAATCACATGCAACAAGCAAAACAGGCATTCTTAAGTCATTTCAATTTTGCTATTTCTAATCAAAACCAGCTTTCAAGTCTGCAAGTTGATTTCCAGACATTTCCAGATGCCAAGTTTTAACACACATTATATTTTCTTTTCAAGTCAGGTGAGTGCAAAGTTAAGAAAAGCACCTCTAAAATTTAATAGCGTTGTCCCATCAGAGGAAAGTTCAGAAAACGATGGACCGGCATGTTACTACCAAGAGATGCAGCACTGCCAAACATAAAAGATTTCTGCCTAAGTCAGAAGTATACTTTGATGCGCATTCACAGGCATGGTACTTACAATGAGGAGAAAACTGGAGTTCAGTATGGAAATACTGTCTCATTTTTCACTGCAGTGTTGCAGTATTAGCATTCAATTACTTCCCTACACTTAATTAACTCCTTGTTTAATCTTAATGTGATAATGAGAACTTTAATTCAAACCATATACCACATCAATGACCCTAACAGCAAAAATAGATTTTATTAAAGTCACCAAAGCCCCATAATCCCTCCGTCTTTTTATAACACTATGAGCCATATAAAAACACAGCAGCTGCAAGAGGCCAAGAATCTTCCCTGATTGCTGCTAAGAACATTAACAAATAAAATCTATTTTGAAATAAAAATCAGGAAGTTGTGATTAATATTTCTCGCTTGTTCATCTTTCTGGCAAAACAAAGAGCAGCAGAGACATGGCGATTAAGGGTCTCTGTAGATCCTATACCTATGTTCAACCAAAGACCACGTTAGGGGCTTTTGTTCTGTCAAAACTTTGAACTTTTGAAAAACTCATAGCAGAGACCCATGATATGTGTTCCTTCCTTGGCCTTTCTCTAGCCTACTTTTTGTAAACTGTTAAAAACAGACTAAAGACCTAACAAGACCCATAACATCAAGACCTAGCAAGGAGCACACTTGACCTTCAAGCAGACTTATGAACTCTATCAGGAACACCAACAAATAGATTGTATAACTTTTACAAAGAAAACTGGAAATACTGTGCTTGGTGCTTAGCAGACAAATCTGACACCTCCTACCCCAAACTTCTCAATCTGAAGGGTTGTAAAAGCAGTTTTGAGACAAACTGAGGCATGAACTGCATGTCAGGATCACTTTTTTCCCTACCAGTGAAATGCAGAACTGCTGTAATTCCCTGACTTTTCATGAAAAGCACAGCCTTCTACATCACTGAGGCTACAGGATGGGACATGATGGAGTATGTCCCGAAAGAACCAGGCACTTAAATTCATTGTTAACAGTTTTCCTGATGTAAACTTCAGCCAGGGCACACTGCTCCTGGATCTGAAAAGCACTTAAGGGCCTGTTTCATCTCATAGAGGTGCCTAAATACTCCTTAGGTCAATGGTGCATATACTGCTAACTCAGCTCTCCCGAATCACGGTCCACACGACTCTTGCAGTAGAAGACCGCATGTGCTCAAGACTAATTTTGCAGCTATTAAACATCATGATGACAGTGAATGACTTTATGCTGGAAGGACTCTTTGTGATACTGCTATGTATGTTTAAAACAGCTGGGTAAGGCACGCAGGGAACAAAAGCCAATGGGGAAGAAGGGCAAACAACCAGCCACAGGAACAGCATGCAAGTCAGCACAAGAAGCCTGTGCCACATATAGGTAGAATTGATAAAATAACCTCCACTGGAGGAAGGAAGGGCAAACAGCAGATGGGGAAACACATGGAACACCTCTCCTAGAGGACAGGCTGAGACAGTTGGAGTTGTTCAGCCTGGAGAATAGAAGGCTCCCAGGAGACCTCATTGCAGCCTTCCAGTACCTAAATCGAGCTTGTAAGAAAGATGGGGAAAAACTTTTTAGCAGGGCCTGTTGTGATAGGACAAGGGGTAATGGCTTCAAACTAAGAGGGAAGATTTAGACTAGATATAAGGAAGAAATTTTTTACAATGAGGGTGGTGAAACACTGGATCAGGTTGCCCAGAGAGGTGGTAGATGCCCCATCCCTGGAAACATTCAAGGTCAGGTTGGACAGGGCTCTGAGCAACCTGATCCAGTTGAAGATGTCCCTGCTTATTGCAAGGGAGCTTGGACTAGATGACCTTTAAAGGTCACTTCCAACCCAAACTGTTCTATGATTTTATGATGTTTAAACTTCTCCTAAACCAGCAGCAATCAACTGAGTATAATGAGCAGAAAAGATTCCTCTACTCATTTCTTCCAAACAAAACGCGGGCAGTCATACATTGCCCTAAACTTGCAGCTATAAATAAGCAGGTAGTAACACTGCACCATCCTATTAATGTCCTAGGACCATTAAAGCCTTTCTGTTACTATGTATAGGGCTTGCTCCTTTGCCTCAGCAAATGCAATGGCCTCGCTGTGCAATGCCTACAGGTACCTGCATCAAGCCTGTGAGCTCCTATGCCCATGTTCTCTCTTCTCCAGCCCATCCACGTACCTTCCCGCTGCTCATACAGCGCCAAGTGAGCCATCTGTGATTATACCAATCTCAGACCTAGCTGGTACACAGCTATTTCCCCCATCTGCTTGCTTCTGAAATGGCACATTAAGCAACTCACTAACTGGCCAGCAGGTGCAGAGAACGGCTGGGATGTTATCAAGGCTTATGGGGGAAAGACAAACACTTCAGTGATTAGGTAGGTGGTCTCCTCCTAATCCTCAAATTTGGAGTTAAGTTTAAGCCCCAAATTCCTGGCACTTAAAATCACTTTGAATTAATATTAGCCGTGCTGCAAGCTTGCTGGGAGGGCAGCTTCTGGTCTCCCAGATCCCCCAAGGGACCCATGGGAGCTGCACAGACACCTTAATGGACATTCAGCACATGCTCTCCTGGACCAATCAGAAACTGCGGTCAACATTAATAACGCAATATATGTTCAGAAAATATTTTTCAATATCAAAGGGTATTTATTTATTTATTGGTAGGTCACTCTTTCATTAAGAGTACAGTTTCACAGTCAATTTATGGCCGTTTGGCTGAGGTCTGCCTCTAAAAGTGTCCCAGCCATGCACTTCTGCCAGTATGCTCCTTCTGCCAGGACCAGGACTCGTCTGGCCCTGTGAGGAGTCCTATTAACTCACTGGTCTGCCTGAAAATAAAACTTTAAGTCTTTTTTGCAAAGTTCATTCGCACCAGTTGATTCAAATGGCTGTGCAGCCCACCATGTGCCAAAGCCAAAGCACCAGGGAGAAAACTGTCCCCCTCTCTCAGTTTCTACCTCAAAGCTCACCTCTTTGGAAAGCTGTGCACCATTAGTCGTCCTCTGTTCCTACTCTTACCTTGGCAATCTTTATTTACTTATATATGAATGCTATGGTAAGCAGGAACAAAGATGTGTCTCCGTGGTTGATTCATGGCTTTTCATTCACATGATAGCCTCCTCCTTCCCTTTTCTCCTACCCATAAGGTACCTTTGCAAAGACTTTGCAACTTACATCTTTGCATGATTATAAATAATGCCCATTGACATGGCTGCAAAGAAGATTCCAGAGGAGAAACCACAGATATCAGGAGTAAGTCCGACCTCCCAAACATTCAATAAACTAGACTTCTCAAATGAATTATGAAAGCAAATTTCACAGTGTAATTATCTTGTAGAAAGACAAAAGGATCTTTCCAACGTTTTGCTTAAAATTATTTAACATCTAAGTATTGATTAAAACATTTTAGAATGACTATTTATCACAAAACTCAGAATACAGTGAATAATTTCAAGACAAGAAAAATAATATAATAACAAGTAACATGATTTAATTCTATACGCTGTACTCTGCCTCTTGTTATATTTGGTCTAAGCTATCAGCCTACTGTAAAAGCCAGCCAAGAATTCTTCAAGCCCTGCCAGAGCTAGAAATACTGGCCAGAAATATTTATCATATCACAGCTCAGTTTCAAAAAAGTAAGATGCTGGACTTCCACAGCCAGGAAAATACAAGGTGCAAAGGACAATAAAAAATGGACTTATTTAATATTGTTGGAATGCATCAGATCAAATGAATCCAACTGCTCTTAATCCTGTAGGACTGCAGCATGACAAATACACTTCATTTAGATACTCAGTCCCTGTGAGTCAAATTAGTCTGGAAGATTCAGCCACACAACTGCTGGATGTTATTCAATTAGCATGAGGCAATGATTTCCAGTCCTCAGCAACCGAGGCAGCCTTCTCCTTTAGAGAACCAGACAGTTTTACCTTGGATTAAATTTATCGATTTTTCCACTGTGTATAAATAACAGTGTCGTCAGGCAATTTCAGACGAGTTCACCGACCACACTATTAATGGATTTTGCTAATTTTTTCAAAGCGCTCATAAAATACAAGACAATGCTGTCTTATAATTAGGTGTAACTGCAGAGGCAGCTTCTCCAATACATACATCTCCAAGAAAAATGTGTTGACACAGACACACCCTTAAGAAGTTTGGGCTTTATATTTACTTACTGTAGGGTACAGTATCTTCAGCCACAGAGGGTCCTATTCATGTCAGCAAGCCTCTCTGTTTCAGTAAGTCCTGCTCCCAGGAGAAGGGTACCAGGAAGAGTAAGTATCTCTCAAAGAAACCATACCTCTTTGCTGTTTTATTGGGGACTCAGACCTTCACTAATTCTAGTCAAAGTAAGATCCCATGTACAATCCTAAGAAATTCGGAAAAAAAATCAGGAACAAACTCTAATTCATCATCTTGGATCAGGAAAAATTAGGAGCGAAACCAAATTCTTCATCTTGGATCAGTCACAGGTGTGCAGATGCTCAGTCTCAAAGCCAGGATAGCTGCTCTAAGATCACGTTTTTCACCCACCTGACCCATCCAAACAGCATATTTACCTATTTACAGTGAAAACACGCCCTGAAAACTGTCTATGATTGGAATCGGGAAGGTTCTTCAGATGAGTTCAAGTGTAAATACATTGGAGGTACTGATTCTGAAAGAAATGTAACCATCTCTCTTGGCATTTTCATAAACAAGTTAGGAAAATCAAGTCTGAGCTACAAGATGAAAGCCCTCTAGGATAAGTGCAAAGCTGATGGGGAAGCCACACAGAAGGTAGTCTGCAACAGCACTTTGTTAAAATGGAGGAATGTATCAAAGTAAGATTTTGTTGGTATCTGTCCTGGAGCTGGATTTTCATTAGGGGCTGGGATGATGAATAATCATGAATTGGAGACTACAACTTCTTTCCAAAACCACAGAGAGCGTCAAGCCAGGAAACACTGTACTTTGCAGGATTCAAAGTTATCCTGACAACTTGGAGAGATGTACTTAAAAAAAGAGACAAGATTATTCAAACAGGGCCCAAGTGCTAGCTATTACATTTAGGCAGGAATAATCAACTGGATATAGACAAAATGGAAACATCTGCCTACATATTAATTCTGCTGAACGGGATCTAGAAACACGCTGGACACGAGCCAACAGTATCATGCTCTTGTAAAAAGGACAAGCATCATACTGATGTACATAAAAGGTGTTAATGGGCTGCAGAACACGTGACCTGCTTCAGTTACATGCACTGAGAAAGTCTCTGAGAACCACAAGAACAGCTGGAGTTCCACAAGACACAACCATTGAGAAAACATTGCGTGATCTAGAATTGCTCAGCCTAAAAGATGACAGAAGTGAGACACAACAAACTTCAAAAACATAAAGCTGCTGTGAAGTAAACTGTTCTCCATACCTACACAGACCCCAACACCCATGATGACATACACACATCAACCTTAAATGTGGAAGTTTGAATGGCAATGCTGTTAACTATTTCACTGCCCAACATTCTGAAGGTGGTATTCAATTCGCAATCCACATATGCCTTCCCTTTCCTGACAGCTATCAATCCTGTCCCTAGCCCACTCCCATGACTTTGTGGTGACAACTTCTTTATTCACATGAGGCAATGAGCTTGAAGCAAGAGCAGAATAATTATTTGGTATCTCCCATCCCAGTCTTAAGTTCCTCTAAACTCAATTAATCACGAAGAACCTCTGGCAGCTCACAATTTGCCAGCAAGTTACACCAAAGTAATAAGCGATTTCACATTCTGCTTTTGAAGACAAGCTATTAAATTCACATACTGTACTACTTTAATCAAGAATAGTTAATTAAGCTGTTCCCTTGATAGGGATTTTTACCGTTCTGCACCAGCCATACATCACTTTTACAGGACTCAGACTGTGGCCATGATACATGTTTGTAATCTGTCTTTCCAAATTAATCTGTCACCATTTGTAAATGCAAAGCAGATCTGATGATACATTCTCGCCAGTAACTGAACCAAGTTTGGGGACACTGAGGACTGGAAAGTGGGGTGGAAGATGCTAGACCATCACTTCACAAAAGGGTTTGAGCAGAAAGCTGAATTACAAATCCCTCCATGGATCATGACCCAACATGACACAAAAGACTTTGTTATTATTTTAGTGCTTTGTGTTTGCATCGCTTTTATTTCCTTAAGTGAACTCAGCTTTATACTCTATGCTACTGCCATAAAAACAATTCAATAACTTACATTTACATAGTAATGATCAGAATACATAATGCAGGAGTCATAAGTACAGGCCATAAAACTGGGGGGATCTGTAGTGTCAGATTATTAAAAACATTAACATATGATAAGAATCTAAGTCTAAATTTATTACAAGCAAAAATCCCCAACGATTTTCTATTACATTACCTGCACTCAAGGACACGCTAATTCAATGCTTTTCTAGAAAAAAAAAACTTCAAACACAGCAGTCATAGGAACTAGACTTTAATCTCTTCTGTTTTAAAGCACTCACAGAAGTATGATAAAAAAAAAATATTTACATCGCTATTTGGCCATGTGACTTAATGGTAAGAGAAGAGCTTTAGAAAGTAAAAAAAGTGAACAAAATGAAAATTTGGCTGTTTTCCAAAATGGTGCAGGGATCCTTGTCAGGGAACACTCTGACATTATGCTGTAAGAACCAGCTAAAATTTACCCCCAGGAAAATAAGGAGCACAGAAGAGAGAAGATGGAGAAAAGACATGTCATCCAATTTGGCCTTTTGTGAATGTACACCACCAAGTCAAACCATGCCTTCCATATACCCATTTGACCATTTTTATTTAGGTTCACCTTTCAGAGATCTTGATGTAAACTGGCTATTTTCACACTCATCCAATTTTACTGAAACAAGCTCCGCTTCATTTTATCCTCTAAGGAAATGGAGCCATAGAATCCTCTGGCATAGAATCATAAAATCATAGAACAGTTTGGGTTGGAAGTGACCTTTAAAGGTCATCTAGTCCAAGCTCCCTTGCAATAAGCAGGGACATCTTCAACTGGATCAGGTTGCTCAGAGCCCTGTCCAACCTGACCTTGAATGTTTCCAGGGATGGGGCATCTACCACCTCTCTGGGCAACCTGATCCAGTGTTTCACCACCCTCATTGTAAAAAATTTCTTCCTTATATCTAGTCTAAATCTTCCCTCTTAGTTTAAAGCCATTACCCCTTGTCCTATCACGACAGACCCTGCTAAAAAGCTTTTCCCCGTCTTTCTTTCAAGCTCTCTTTAAGTACTGAAAGGCCACAATGAGGTCACCCCTGGAGCCTTCTATTCTCCAGGCTGAACAACTCCAACTGTCTCAGCCTATCTTCATAGAACTGCTTCAGCCCTCTGATCATTTCTGTGTCTCTCCTCTGGACCCGCTCCAACAGGTCCATGTCTTTCCTGTGCTGAGGGCTCCACGGCTGGACGCAGTACTCCAGGTGGGGTCTCACCAGAGCAGAGGGGCAGAATCACCTCCCTCAACTTGCTGGCCACGCTTCTTTTGATGCGGCCCAGGATACAGTTGGCCTTCTGGGCTGCAAGAGCACATTGTCAGCTCATATCGAGCTTTTCATCCACCCCTAACCTCAAGTCCTTCTGAGCAGGTCTACTCTCAGTCCCTCAGCCTGTGTTGATACAGGGGGTTTCCCCAACCCACATGCAGGACCCTGCACTTGGCCCTGTGTAACCTCATGAGGTTCACACACCCCCACTTCTCAAGCCTGTCCTCTGGATGGCACCCCATGCCTCAGTATAGTCAACCTCACCACTCAGATTGTTGTCATCCACAAACTTGCTGAGGGTGCACTTGATCCCACTGCCCATGTCACTGATGAAGATATTAAACATACTGGTCCCAATATGGAACCCTGAGGGACACCACTTGTCACCAATCTCCATCTAGACATTGAGCCATTGACCACTACCCTCTGGATGCAACCATCCAACCAGTTCCTCATCAACCAGTCAGTCCACCCATCAAACCCGTATCTCTCCAATTTAGAAAGAAGGATGTTGTGGGCGACTGTGTCAAAGGCCTTACAGAAGTCCAGATAGACGACATCTGTAGCTCTTCTCTTGTCCACTGATGTAGTCACTCCATCATAGAAGACAGAAGGCTGGTCAGGCAGGACTTGCACCTGGTGAAACCATGCTGGCTGTGTCTAATCGCCTCCCTGTCCTCCATGTGCCTTAGCATAGCTTCTAGGAGGATCTGTTCCATGATCTTCTGAGGCACAGAGGTGAGGCTGACAGGTCCGTAGCTCCCAGGGTCCTCCTTTCTACCCTTTAAAGGGGTGCAATGTTTCCCTTATTCCAGTCACCAGGGACTTCACCTGACTGCCATGACTTTTCAAATATCATGGGGAGTCGTTTGGCAACTACATCAGCCAATTCCCTCAGGACTCTGGCATGCATTTCATCAGGTCCAATAGATTTCTGTATGTTAAGGTTCCTCAGGTGATCAGAAGCCTGATCTTCTTTTACAGTGGGAGGGGCTTTGCTCCCCCAGGCCATGTCTTGCAGTCCATCCAGTTGAGAGGTGTGGCGAGAAAGGCTGTCAGTGAAGACTGAGGCAAAAAAGTCATTGAATACCTCACCCTTCTCCTCATCTATTGTTACCAATTTGCCAGTCTTGCTCATCGGGGGGGTATGGTTTCTTAAACCTTCCTTTCTGTCTGACATAACCGTAGAAGTCCTTCTTATTCTTTGTGTCCCTTGCCAAGTTCAGCTCCAGCTACGCCTTGGTCTTCCTGACCCCATCCCTACACAACCAGGCAGCATCCCTATACTCTTCTCAGGATACCTGTTCCTGCTTCCACTGCCTGTGCATCTCTTTCTAGCCCTTTAGTTTAATCAGCAGGTCTTGAACTCAGCCATGCTGATCTCTTGCCCTCCTTTCCTGATTTGTTACACCTGGGGATCAAGAGCTCTTGCACTCTATGAAAAACATCCTTAAAGGTCTGCCAGCTCTGTTTTGCTCCCTTGCTCCTGAAGGCAGTTTTGCAGGCGGTCCTTTTGACTAACTCCTTGAAGAGCTGGAATTTTGCTTTCCTAAAATTCAGGGTCCTGATTTTACTCTTCGCCTGACCCATATTCCTCAGGACTGCGAATTCCACCACTGCATGATCACTGCAGCCCAGGCTGCCTCCATCTTGAAGTCACCAATTAGCTCACTTGTATTGGTGACCATCAGGTCCAGTATCATATCTCCTCTGGTGGGGCTGTCTATTACCTGGCTTAAGGAGGTATCTTCAATGCACTCCAGGAGTCTCTTAGACTGCCTACAGCTCGCCGTGCAAATTTTCCAGCAGACATCAAGGTGGCTGGAGTCCCCCAATAAGATGAAAGCCTGGGAGGGGGATGCCTCCTGTAGCTGGAGTAGGAAGGCTTTGTCAATAGGATCCCCTTGATCAGATGGCCTGTAGTAAAGACCAACCACAAGGCTCCCTTTGTTGCCTCAGTCTCTAATTCTTACCCATAGGCTTTCAACCAGCCTGTGGCTATTCTTCAGACACAGCTCTTCACACTCTATCCATTTCTTGATGTAGAGGGCAATGCCTCCACCCCTCCTTCCTCACCTGACCCTTCTGAACAGCCTGTAGCTATCGATAGCTGCACTCCAGTCATGGGATTCATCCCACCAGGTTTCACTAATGGCAGCTAGGTTGTAGCTTTCTAGCAGCATGGTGGCTTCCAGCTCCTCCTGCTTGTTGCCCATGTTGTGTGCATTGGTGTAGAGGCACTTCAGCTGGGCTGTCAGCCGTGTCACCTTCTTAGAGGAACATCCCTTAATTCCTTTGAGGTATTTCACTGGTGTTTGCCTCTTGGCTCCCCTGGCCTCAAGAGCCCCTGTCTCATCTCCGTAAGACTTCAAGTGTGCTGCAGTGTAGCCAGCATGTCTCAGAGCAACAGGCTGCAGGCCCTTGCTAGCACCCTGTCCCTCTAACCATTGCCTGTTGTCCCGCAGCCTGTCACCGGCAAGCCTGATATTGCCCCCTCAAGCCTAGTTTAAAGGTCTGTCAATGAGTCCTGCCAGCTTTTGAGCAAAGGCCCTCTTGCCCCTTTCAGAAAGGTNTCCATGTGCCTTAGCATAGCTTCTAGGAGGATCTGTTCCATGATCTTCTGAGGCACAGAGGTGAGGCTGACAGGTCCGTAGCTCCCAGGGTCCTCCTTTCTACCCTTTAAAGGGGTGCAATGTTTCCCTTATTCCAGTCACCAGGGACTTCACCTGACTGCCATGACTTTTCAAATATCATGGGGAGTCGTTTGGCAACTACATCAGCCAATTCCCTCAGGACTCTGGCATGCATTTCATCAGGTCCAATAGATTTCTGTATGTTAAGGTTCCTCAGGTGATCAGAAGCCTGATCTTCTTTTACAGTGGGAGGGGCTTTGCTCCCCCAGGCCATGTCTTGCAGTCCATCCAGTTGAGAGGTGTGGCGAGAAAGGCTGTCAGTGAAGACTGAGGCAAAAAAGTCATTGAATACCTCACCCTTCTCCTCATCTATTGTTACCAATTTGCCAGTCTTGCTCATCGGGGGGGTATGGTTTCTTAAACCTTCCTTTCTGTCTGACATAACCGTAGAAGTCCTTCTTATTCTTTGTGTCCCTTGCCAAGTTCAGCTCCAGCTACGCCTTGGTCTTCCTGACCCCATCCCTACACAACCAGGCAGCATCCCTATACTCTTCTCAGGATACCTGTTCCTGCTTCCACTGCCTGTGCATCTCTTTCTAGCCCTTTAGTTTAATCAGCAGGTCTTGAACTCAGCCATGCTGATCTCTTGCCCTCCTTTCCTGATTTGTTACACCTGGGGATCAAGAGCTCTTGCACTCTATGAAAAACATCCTTAAAGGTCTGCCAGCTCTGTTTTGCTCCCTTGCTCCTGAAGGCAGTTTTGCAGGCGGTCCTTTTGACTAACTCCTTGAAGAGCTGGAATTTTGCTTTCCTAAAATTCAGGGTCCTGATTTTACTCTTCGCCTGACCCATATTCCTCAGGACTGCGAATTCCACCACTGCATGATCACTGCAGCCCAGGCTGCCTCCATCTTGAAGTCACCAATTAGCTCACTTGTATTGGTGACCATCAGGTCCAGTATCATATCTCCTCTGGTGGGGCTGTCTATTACCTGGCTTAAGGAGGTATCTTCAATGCACTCCAGGAGTCTCTTAGACTGCCTACAGCTCGCCGTGCAAATTTTCCAGCAGACATCAAGGTGGCTGGAGTCCCCCAATAAGATGAAAGCCTGGGAGGGGGATGCCTCCTGTAGCTGGAGTAGGAAGGCTTTGTCAATAGGATCCCCTTGATCAGATGGCCTGTAGTAAAGACCAACCACAAGGCTCCCTTTGTTGCCTCAGTCTCTAATTCTTACCCATAGGCTTTCAACCAGCCTGTGGCTATTCTTCAGACACAGCTCTTCACACTCTATCCATTTCTTGATGTAGAGGGCAATGCCTCCACCCCTCCTTCCTCACCTGACCCTTCTGAACAGCCTGTAGCTATCGATAGCTGCACTCCAGTCATGGGATTCATCCCACCAGGTTTCACTAATGGCAGCTAGGTTGTAGCTTTCTAGCAGCATGGTGGCTTCCAGCTCCTCCTGCTTGTTGCCCATGTTGTGTGCATTGGTGTAGAGGCACTTCAGCTGGGCTGTCAGCCGTGTCACCTTCTTAGAGGAACATCCCTTAATTCCTTTGAGGTATTTCACTGGTGTTTGCCTCTTGGCTCCCCTGGCCTCAAGAGCCCCTGTCTCATCTCCGTAAGACTTCAAGTGTGCTGCAGTGTAGCCAGCATGTCTCAGAGCAACAGGCTGCAGGCCCTTGCTAGCACCCTGTCCCTCTAACCATTGCCTGTTGTCCCGCAGCCTGTCACCGGCAAGCCTGATATTGCCCCCTCAAGCCTAGTTTAAAGGTCTGTCAATGAGTCCTGCCAGCTTTTGAGCAAAGGCCCTCTTGCCCCTTTCAGAAAGGTGAACTGATGCCAGCAAGCCATCCCAAGGATCTCATTATCAAAAACCACAAAACTGTGGCTGTGACACCACCCACGGAGCCACGTATTAATAGACTGGGCTTGTCTGTTTCTTCCAATGTCACTGCCCACAACTGGGAAGAGAGAGGAGAAAATACCCTGTGCTCTAGATTCCCTTACCAACTGTCACAAAGTCCTGAAGTTTCCTTTGATTGCCCTTGGATTATGCGTTGCGGCTTCACCACCACTAACATGGAAGAGCAGCAATGGGTAATAGTCAGAGGGCTGTACCAGGCTAGGAAGTTTACTAGTGATGTCCTTAACCGGGGCCCCAGGGAGGTGGCAAACATCCCTAAGAGAAGGGTCTGACAGGCATATTGGACCTCTGTTCCCCTCAGAAGGGAGTCACTTACAACTGTCACCTGTCTTTTCTTCCTCATGGAGGTGGTTGCAATACAGGGGGTAGACCTTGGCAGCACCTCTGGTGAAGATGGACTATCATTTGCATCATCCACTGACTGACATTCCACATTCAGAGTCTGTTGTACGGAAGTACCCAGGAAGTTGGTGGTGTGGCATGGCATGAAAAATATTCAGATCTAGTAAGCACACACCTCAAAGCTCAGGCTACAGGCTCAGAGGTAAGAGCCTGGCACAACAAACCACAGGGTGGTTTAACATGGGACCACTGGATCCCCACCTCCACCAAGACTCCACGGAGCTACCCTTGAAAAGCCCCTGGGTATGGAGGCAAAAGGAGAAGTGTATAAGGATACCTCGTTAGGTCACTTATTTTTTAAAATGAAGTTAGGAAAGTAATCCATGGTGGATTTTATTTAAGTGAAAAATCAAGTCCAGCCAGAAGAACAGCTTCCAAAACACAACCAAGTCCACAAGGAGTATGCAAGTCCACTCGATGAGCCTTTGAGCTGGCTGGCAGCACTTGGGTCTTTAATGTGTTTTCCCCATTTAACAGTTAGATTTGTTTAGATAAACTCATAAAAATGGTTATTTACATAGCAAGATAGAATGGTGTATTTAGGGATTTTAAGGAGAAGAAAATTCTTTCATGCTAATTGTAACATGAAAGCATGCCAAACTTTAACTAAAGAAACATGTTCTAACACCGAGAAACTTTTATAATTAATCCTTGCCTTAGATCATCTCAGAAAGAGTTATGAGTCTAATTAACATCAGTTGAGAAATTGCTCATGTTTCTGAAATTGCTGAAACTAGACACTGGGTAACAGACAATCTGTATCCTTTCTATCCCATGACCAATTTATGGCTAAGCCCTGACTCACCGCATTAAGTCCGAAAATATTTCTCAGCATTAGCGATAGCTCATTGCAGACACAGGCAAAACAATGGACACTGTCGTAGGGGGGAAAAAATTCCCTCCAAACTCCACCTCTTTACAACAGGGATGAAGACAATGCATTGCTAAAAATCTTTTTTCGGAGGGCTTTTTTAAAAGAGCACCAGGGCTATTCTTAGAGTAGTTACATGGTGTGCAAGCTGCATCTAGCAAAGGCTTGGCCGGTGGCCAGCCCCGGCTGGGTTTGCTGCAAGGCTGAGCAATGCCTTTAGCTTAGTAAAAGACTTCTGCTTGCCTCTTTTTTGAGAGAAAGAAAAAAAAAAAAAAAAAAAAAAGAGGATGCAGAAAATTCAATACACAACCCATTAAGAACAAGCTGTACTTTAGAAAGACATGCCACCATCTCCTCGCATCTGCCATCACCGCTTCCACAGTATTGCTGAAGTCCTACTTCATTGCTGAATGTTTTCCCTAGGAAGGAAATGAGTGTAAACATTGCTTCAGAGACAGCCTTCCCATACGGATGTTAATCTTTAGAAAAGCTGGGCAGGACGGAGTGACTTGGAGAGCCAGGAGATCTCCAGAAGCAACAAATCCCACAAACATACAAGCTGCTAAACTTGTGCATCCAGCCAAGCCCTTATGAAAAATAAAGCACGTTTTGACCTTGACTCACTCTTAGAGACTATGAAGCAACTTGAAGCCAGTTATTTCAGAGCCCCACCAGTCACCTGAAAAGGCTGAGGATTTCCTACATCTAGCTCAGGTTTGCTTGCTAATTCCTTGCATGCTCCCCAAGTTTAAAAAGAGAGGGTGATCTGGCCAACCTGCAGTGTTTCACCAGCAGAAGTACAACATCACCAGCATCTCTCCAACCCTGAAATCATCCCCTGGTTTCCACCACACCTGACAGTCAAACCTGTCCCTCCTTTCTCCCTCACAGCAGCTTCATTTCCCTGAATGGCTAAAGGAAAGAAGAAAATCAAGGGAAAAGGGCAGCTTGATGGCATGCTCCTTCCTATTCCCATCCAAATCATCCCCTTGCACCATGGAGTCTGACATCCAAATACTGGGGGAAGAGGATGGTAGTACATCACACATTGCTGCATACCATGCCTTTACCCTTTCCAGCATTTGCCTTTCATTTTATACCTTGGGGTTTGGAAACTTACCCCCAGGTTGCTCCCCCGGAAGTACATGGATTTTGGAATAAAAGTGTTGCTTTGGATGAAATTTTTGGGAAGAATTGGTAATACATTAGCCCCTTTTTGCTGTGTTTACAGGCAGAGAAACCACTTTTGATTCCCAACTGCTTCCTTCAGGTGTTGCTGTAATACAAACTGCATTTAGATATATATACACACACACCCCAATACAATATTATTACTTTATTAAAAAGCATTGGTTTTGTGTTCCCATGCATAGACTATCCAGCAGCTTGTTTACTTTATTTAAAGCCGCCTGTCTTTGATGCTATCCCATGGAAAGATTACATATTAGATAAAGAGGCAACCAGAAGTATGCAGACAGCGCGGTTCGCGCAGATCAAGTGTGGGAGATAAAAGTGGAGCACCAGAGAGCTGTGTTTGAACTCTAAAATAGTTTTTCTTGCGGGAGCAAGGAGCGAACAATTTAAAGCCAAAAAAAAAAAGGGGTTCTTCCCAGTGAAAACAAATATAAGACTTTTCGGTAAACTGCATATTAGCTTACTTCAGTATTACTTTGCTATCTGTGTGTTTCTGCTAGTGCTTCACATTAAAAATATTCATGTATATAGAAGATTTATTTTATAACGTACCTACATGTAATTCCAAACTGCATCGTCCTCTGTATGCACAAGAGCCTCAATCATCTGCCCAGCTTTTACAAATATAAATTTATTTTCACAGGTTTTTTCTCTCCCTGACTTCTTTTTTCTTTTTACTTTGAAAAAAACCCTGAACCCTTTAAGGTTATAATCTTATATTGATTCTCCTTCTCCCAATCCAGTTTCCTTGTCCTCTTTCCACCAGCTGAAACGTAGAAATCTCTTCCAACACACGGACTTGAGTCTCTCAGCTGTCTGCAGAGCACCTGGTCTCAGCTATCCGCAAGCAAAAGGTAANTTTCTGCAATTAAAAAAAAAAAAAAAAAAAAATCAAGCCCAGCCCCTTCCAGCCCAGGTTTAAGCACACATAGTAGAGATGGAGAGATATACTCATTGATTTATCCATAGAGGTGGCTGAAGCATTTGTAGTTCAACTCGAGGCAGATATCCGATACAGGGAATTTCACATTGACTAGCCGGGGCTGGAAGAGATGCCAAAAGCATCAGCAGTGCCCCACCACTTGCCAGAGAGGAAGTTTACGGCTGCAGAGCTGGTGCAAACCCCAAACATTCACACAGTACCAACTCCAGCCTCCACCCCTCTATTTAAATCAGGAGTGTAAGCTGCCACCTTCAACTTTGTAAGATTAAAAATTGTTTATGCTGACTTTATTTGGTAAGTGCCTAACTGATGCTCCAGGCATCTTATATAAATAATTGAAAATGCTTCTCATTTAAAAAAAGAAAACAAATCCTTCAATTTTTACTTAATAGCCAAATATATTTCGATATCCTGAAAATACTACATTCATATCCTTCCCCTTCACAAGTCGGTCACGCTTCTAATTTCTTTTTTGGGGGAAGTTTGTATAGGGCACCAGCAATTTTTCAAGAACACCAGGAACATTGTCAGTCTCCCCTACCCGCTTGCGTAGGTTACACGACCCTGCTTTCATCCACCACCAGGAATAAATCCCCTCCTCTTGGTTCACCCACCTCCTCCCCGCAGATCACTCCACGGCTTCACACCACCCTGGAGACCTCCGCAGCTGCCACCCCAGCACCAGTAAGCCCCCTTGGCAAGGTGGACCAACGTAGGCTGAGAAACCTTGCTACCTTCCCAATGGTCCCAAAATGTGCAGCAGCAGGAGAGCAAACAGGGGAGTGCCTTCTGAGTTCATGCCAGGTTTTGGGGAGACCTCGATTTGCCAAGCCTGTTACCCTAAGCATTCAGTAAATAAGGCTAAAGAGCAAAATGAGCCCATTAATACAGCTGATGAGCTTCCCCAACAGCCATCTCCCGTTCTCTTTCACTTTCCCTAGAGAAGATGTCATTAATTCAGGGTGTCTTCTGCCCACATGTGGCCTTCACTGCAGCACTGTTCCAGCAAGACTAAGCTGATATAACGCCTGGGTATCCCAGCCCCTGCAGAGACCCCTAATTTCCCAAACAGTAGTAAAAAAAAAAAAAAATTAAAAATCCACTTAAGAATGTCCACTGCAGTTTCAAATAGTTTCATGCAAAATACCATCATTTTCTCCACAGCAAATTTCAAATATTTACCAACTTTGTTCACATATTGTGATGAAGCACAATCAAAATATCAAGCAAGAAAACACAAAACTGCTGCAGAGGTAAAAAACATTCCTGCCCAATAACCATGTGAGCATACAATTGCCTAACAGGTGGAAAACCTAACAAAAGCAGCAACTACTGAAATAGGAAAATAATATTTCATGCTCATTCAGTACAATAGATATTGGTTTTTTGAAAATTAGTTAAATAATTAGTGCTCTCCTGCTACAGCTTTTAGTCCTGCAAATACTCCTTGCTCTTGGATCTTCTACTGTACATTGCTTCTAAACGTATTTTTTTTACATTTCTTACTAAATAACCAAGAAGCGGGGCAAAAAAAACACAATAAAAATAATTTAGGGGGTAAAGAAAGTCTCATATGGACTGGACAGCGGAAAAAAAATTGCATAGTTTTAGTAAAAAAGGGGACAAAACGCAAGCATTTCAAAACAATAATGATGCAAAATGGATTGGGAGCTTCTGGTTTTGCAATCCCGTAACACAGGAGCAACGAGGCGTTTAACAGAAAAGCAAATTCAAAGCTGAAAACGCTCATTTCAAAAACTAAGTTCAAAACCTCCGTTTTTCAAATAATGACAAATCTAGATTATGAAATGTGCTGCTATCACATGCTGTTAATGGCAAAAGTGCAGACCTGCCTGTTGAAAGGCTCCGCACCAGTTGGCCAGTAAGACTGTCCAGAGGCACACAGCAAAGCTCTGAGACAAACGACCTAACCCATCTCCTGCAGGACACCATTGTGTCTGACCACAGCAACCCCTGTGGGATTAAACTGGGAGAGATCACATATAAATCACCAGACACCTCACAAAACACCTGGAAAGAAATGCTAAAAATAAGCTCCCACCTACATCTGAAAGGCCCCATCGAAATTGTTTTTAGAGCTGATGAGTGCCCTTAGCTACCACTACGTGGATTTAACGCCAAGTAAAATGCTGGCTGGCGGTATGCTACCTTGCTGAACGAAAGCCGGGTGTCTTCCTATGTGTTAGTAATGAGGTGTGTGTCTCATTCAGGTAGCCCATAGGATGCCCCACCATTTACAGGAAGAATGCCCCTCCTCAACTAGGGCAAGCTGGGAAGTTCAGGGCTGCAGAGAGTCCTCTGCATCTCTTCTCACCTCTCCTTGTAGCGTTTCTGCTCCTTTCCCCCTTTTCCACCCAGCTTTCACATTTTTCCCTTCCTCTTTTACCCCTCCAACGTCTTCCTAGGATGGTCATTTAAGTCCTGCTCGCTTCCAGCAGCCACTAAGGCAGATTCCTCTTTGAGGCTTTGGACTGTACTCACCCTAGCAGCTCTGCTGGTCACAGAAGATGCCACGTTTTTGCCTGTCACTCAAGAAGATGCATTAAATTCCACCCGAGAGAGACATACAGCATGGATGCTGAGGTCTGCTTTGGACTAGAGAGCTGTCAAGTGTCATCTGTTTCACTGTGTTTGAGATCAAATCAGCTGTCACTAACCTCAGAAGACAGCAAATGCAATCTCTTCCCTGAAAACATGAACAAATACCATCCTTTCATAATGGTCTGTCCTCCCCTTTAAATGTGATCTCTGAATCTATATGAAACCATCATAATTCAGTGTGAGCAAGCTGAGCTCCCAGCTACTTGAAACCACTTTAAAGATGCCTTTCTCTATAAACAGACCAGGGGATCAAAGCGTTCACATGGTCAAAGAAACACAGCATAAAGGTAAAAAGAGAGAAGGAAGGTCTGTCACAGGACCCCAGCCACTGCAGAGCATTAAACCCCAAGAACTGGGTGCTGAAGATCTTTTACGTACAGCAGACAACAGTTCATTTGACTGACTTCAAGTTCACCTCTTTTAACTGGTCTTTAAAGACATCAGTTACGGAAGTTCACAAAAGAAAACACATTTTCCACTGCAAAAAAATAACCACAGTATAAAGAAGTTACAGCAAAAATGCACTGACTGTAAGGATTTGCCTGCAACTAAAACTGAATGTCCCACCCCTCCAAGGGCACCATATCAGCTTGAATAAATCAAAATTAATAAATTCAGTATTGGTTCGGGGTCTAAAATGGCACATCCCATCTAAAACTTTCTTTTCCAGGTGCAATATTGTAATGAAACTAAAACTGAGAGATCATTAAAGCTACATGGTTAAATATCTAATGAAATACCTATGGATAAATATGCTTGTTATCTCTGTGTACTTAAATAACCTGAAATTAGCATCTCACCAAATCTGTATATGCTGGGCCCTATGTTTTCTCCACAACTGCCCCAATTGAAGGAGTCCTATGCCTGAAAAAAAACGCTTGAGCAAGTCCATATAATGTCATCTATAATTAAAACTGAACAGATGAAAGGATGAACTTCTATGTCGCCGCTATCAAAAGGAGGCAAGACAACAGGAGGCCACAACTCACCAGTGGTCAGCAGTACTCCCACCCACCCCAGGACTCTTGAGCTAGCAGTCAGCACAGCTACCTGGATTTGCCAGCTTTATTCTCCAACTTTGATGATTTTAGGCATTTCTGTGTGTTCATTTTTGCCTGAATCTTGTCTTACCCTCGGTTCCAAAATAGCAGAATTAATACTTGATACCTACCAAGCAATTGCTGAAAAGCAAGTACCAAAACAGAGGATACAGAGAGTTTCTATTGCTGACAGCTTTCAAAATCTTACTGCTCATCTTTCTTAAAGCTTCAGCTCCTCAAGTTTTGAGAAAATAANAGGAGGGGTGGGGAGGGGGTGGTGGTGTGAACAGGTTCCCAGTCTTTACCATCATGGAAGAAACACTTAAATCAAACACTTCCAGAGCTTTATGTATAATGTTTTTAAACAACAAGTTTTATATTGAATCTATGTATTTTGATCAGCTGACTCCTTTTCAAATGGCTGATGCTGGCAGCACTGCAACACAGGCTGGTTTACCGCCAAGTGCATGACAAACTATTACAGGGACTAGTATACATTTGTATATCTCCTCCTGGAGCGCATCATTGAAAGTTGTGTGTCCAGAATATACACACAATGCCTATGGCCTTGATAACTTCAAGCACAAGGACAATGATAATAAGAGGATTTGAGAAATACCCACAAGCCCAAGGTTGCCGGTGGGACACTATACGTGGGTCTACAGGAAAATGTCACTGTGCCCGTTCGCCTGCCACTGCCAGAGCTCATTGCAGCAGCATCCACCTTGGGCTTCAGACATTGATATTTATAAACCCTGGATGATGTGATCCGGAGAAGTCTGACACATTTCAGCCAACGAGCAGCAATGCTTTAAGTTTTGCAGTTTAGGTCCTAGGTTGGACTGCTGCAAGAAAGGACTTCCTTGGCAAAGCTAATTTTCAAACCTGTGAAGGGAGAGCAGCTCAGCTGAACTTTTAAGAGGACCCTGAACAGAGTGAACAGCTTATATTGGCAGAGATTTCAAAACCAGCAGCATCGTTCACTCCCAACAAGCAACCTTGCCATCACTGCTGACACCTCTGTTTCACCAACANGGGGGGGGGGGGGGGGAAGTCCTGAGCAGAAACCCACCCATTAAAATTATACAGGCACAGAAAAAAAAACACAACCCATATGGAAAATTACCTGCTTCCATAAATGACAGGAACATCTCTGCAGGTTTTGCAAGAATCCGTTACACCACTGACATAGCTGGTCCTGGAAACTTGCTCCTGACACCTGCCCAAGGCTCTTGGGCATTAGACCTTCACTACTTCCCCCCCCCCAGCAAACATTAACAAGACTGTAATCGCATGTTGCTTCTGGACACTGTTATTTTAATATGCTTAGAAAGAAATATCATTACATTTTTTTAAGCTTTCCACTTTAAAATCACATCTATCAAGAGCCTGATAAATCATATCATTCTACCTCTCAGTAGAGTACTATGAAGATTTACTCAACAGAGGGTGAAGACAGAAACAAGGTCTTGTCTGAAGAAATATATCTAGAGCACAATTACTTTTTATGCTATTTTCTGACTTGATAAAAATATTTGTTTATAGTATCCACTTACTTTCTAGATTTTTAAAAATTAAATACTGGAGGAAAAATTAATACTTCTTCCACCAAAACCATTTTTAATGGAATCCAGAAGAAAAAGATTATTAATACTCAGGGCAATCATTTACTTTGATGTCTGTATAATATGCAGTGACCCATAAGTGGAATGAGCTAAAACTGTCATAAATTCATTATGAGAAACCACTCTTTGAAGACTATCACTGCAAATTTGAAATGAAATAGGCAATATGGAAATAAGCTAATTGCATGGCATTTAAAATAACTGGCTCCAGTAAAAATATCCTTTCCTTGCACTTCTATTTCAGCTTCAAATCCTTTTCTTCCAAAAACACCAGAAAGGCTAGTTTATGAAAATTGAAATGTTGTAATTACTTAGTACTGACAGCGATAGGGCAGCATTCATTTAGGATCTCAGACTTTGGAAAAAAAAAAAACAAAACCAACCCACCAAAAAACCAACAACAAAAAAACCCAACCCACCCCCCAAAAAAACCCCAGAAATCAAACCCAAACCCAAAGGATGATTTTGTAATTTTAATTTCCCTGGGACAGGGAACCTGGGAGTATGTGCAACATAAAATGCGCCAGTCCAGACCCTACCAATGAAGACTGGAGGAAAATACATCCAATAAAAAACTATATATTCCCAGGGGAATTTCTTACCTATCATCTAATAAAAGTAAGAAGCAACATACCTCTTCACCAAATGGGACACATAATTTGCTTTGCCTGGTCTCTCCTGGTGCTGTTCAGAGTGGCTCTGCCTTGAGGAAATGACACCTTTGCCCTTGCAGCTGCCTGGGGCAGAGAGGTTCATGGGTGCCCCAGCCTGCCTGCCTGCGGGGCACTGGATGCTGCCTCTCCTTTATCCTAACAGGAACCCTGCCATCTCTAGCAGAAAGGAGCTTAATATTACACTCGTCACTTATTCAGTTAGTTTTAAATTTTAATCCCCAGTTTTCATTTACTTACCTATTCTGTAGCCGCATTTTGTAGCGGTGGCTTTTGTTCTGTGGTTTATTTTCTGAACTCAAGAGAGGAGCAGTCCAGATGGGGAGCATCTCTGCGCTGGTCGGAGAGAAGCCTGTGGGACCTGTTTCCACAGAACTCCCTCAGGGCCCAGGATTTGGCTGATGCAGCACCTAGGCAAAGTGGATGCCTCTCCTTGTGGGAAAATGTGTGGGGGAGTGGCCTTGCTTTGTAGTCCTCAACTTCTCTGCTCTCTTTTCCAGCTCTTAGGATTACAGGAGATGCAGTGGAAGGGTGGTACAGCAATCCCTGCATGTTATCAAGTCTCCATGCACATCTGGTGATGCTCACTTTGTCCTTTTATTATTCTCATGCCACAGGAACCAAAGAAAAAGGACATCTCGATTTCTGCGCCCTCCCTCTCCCCCTCAAATGACCCAAGTGGTATTTTTCAGTGTGTTTTTCTGCTTTTCTCTCTGCCTGGATTCCAACAAAAGAGCCAACAGCATCTTCAAGCATTTGGTTAAGCTGAGACTTTGTATCTGAAAATAGGAGAAGGGAAAACAGGGTGGCAAGAGGCAGAGAAGCTAACAGCCTCTCCTTTATATATAGAAAGATATCTAGATATCCATCCTTGAGAGCAGATCATGAACCAACATGATACTTGTACCTGGAGTACAACTGTACTGTACAACAGTGCTTGTACCTGGAGCTGACACCATGCCAGCAGTGGGACAGGGTCTCCTGGATGATGCTGCATACAGCATCGAAAGCAAACGAGGGGGTCAGCACAGGATTCAACACACCAAAACTCTTCAGGCTACACAAAAGCCAAGGAAACCTCTTCTTTCTAAGGGCTTGAAGGCTGTTGGTCTTGGGCATTTCTGGTTTCTTTCCCCTTATAAGCAGAGCACAAGCAAGTTCTATCCTGAAATCGTGTGTTCCAAAACACACTATCGTTGCAAAATGGTTTAAAACAAATAATTAGGAAACTACAGCCTGAAATCTTAGTACTGTAGTATACATTAATATGACACTAATTTTAATTTTACAAAGCTCTTCACCAATGTTCTACAACAGTGCTGTGATAAATATATAGATTTACGCATTTAAGAAACAGCAATTCAAAGCTTACCTAGCAATAGTTAACGGCAACGGCTTTAAATACTTCAAAGTACCAAATTAATTGTATTCCCATGCTTGTGGTATTTTGCATTAAGTAGAAAGGAAAGCACCAAAAAACTCCCCAATAAATTTAACCCCAGAGAGCGGTGGCTAGCTTATTTATTCTTCTATTTTTTAGCGCCTAGATTAGGCAACTTGGCAATAGAATTAAAAAGACATTTTCCTAAACTGATCTGGAATTCAGACATATGCCAATATTTGCATCACACATCACAAAATTTTATAACTGATGTATCTATAACACATATTTTGCATACCTATTAAAATATTTACATTATACACAGTATCTTCCCTTTCACATATTACATTTTATATTGTTATTACAGTTGTTTCATTCCTCACTTTCTGCTAGGCTTTTAATTTCATACACTTCATCTATCAGAGACTACTGTCTACTTTTAACATATCACTGCAGAAAATGGTAACTGGTGTTGAATACAGAACTATGGATACTGAGGTTTTGCAATACTAAGTATTACGGAGCTGAATGATAAATGGAGAACAGCGTCTAGGCTGAGAAGCTTGAGACACAGTTAGGAAATAACAGCGCATGCAAGGCTGACAAAAATTACATTTGCAGGTGAGTGGAGTGGAAATTTGTACTTATTGGAAAAAAAACCCAAACAAACAACAAAACATTGTGTTATTAAAGGCAGAGTGAGAGATAGCAAGAGCAGCGGAGAGAGGCAATTTTCTTCAAACTCCAGCAGGAATTCATCTCAAGCTCTAACATGCAATTTTACTATGGAGTTTCAGGACGAAATAGAGGATTATGCCCAATTGTTTTGAGGCCTTGGATAACAAAGCATAAAAATCCTAATAAGTAGCCTTTTGTGCCAAAGCAGACCACTCTTAGAAATTACAAAAACATCCAAAAACTGAACTGCAATAAATACTGAGTTAACTATCTAACACGAAAAAACGTAGCTTTAGGTATTTGATACTTTCAGAGGTATCTGTCCTGTTACAAAAAAATTGAATAAAACAGGAAAACTGATACAGCTCATGAAGTTTGCCAAAACAACACCAAGCTGCACGAATATGCCATGCCTTCTTATTTCACATTTTCTGGCAACAAAATTTTACAATGATAAGCCATTAGTGCTGCAAGAGTATGGAAATGAGGACAATTAAATTTGTCCTATTATGAATGTTAAATAGGCTGTTATTGATTGTACTCTGTATACTTAACATGATGTTGTAGAGCTAAACAGTGAGCCCTTTCCAAACAAAAAATTAACAGGTCTTCAGAAATATTAAAATTTGTTATTTATTCCAGTCATACCTACTCCCAGTCATACCTACTCATAGCAGCTATGTTTTAGAATAGATTTAGCTTTTCAAAATACTAATACTTCCTGATTTTTAGCATTCTAGCTTTCCAAAGTAATAAAACCACAGACATGATATATGTGATTAGTGGTGATCAGTTTTTGCTAATATTTAGGGCCAAAAATCCCCATCCGGGTCTGCTGAGTGGTAAACTCAAAGCTGGTAAGACCCTCTTTGTTTTGGAAAACCCTTATCATAAAACCCTTAAATAACTCATAGTCCCCCCACTAAAAGATGGGGAAACGCAGGAGAGAACCTCTGACCCAGCAGGTTTTGCTGAGCTGCTGTGGATTCGTGGGGAGTTGAGGTTTAGTTTTAACACATGGGGCTTCATCACCTCACTTGGCACGCTGGCACCAAGCTGTGTGTGGAGACAGCATCACCTTGGCTGTGTCTCAGCCAACAACCCTGTCAGAGCCCAGTCCATCCCAGGCAAAGCCAGCCCACCTGCCTTCATTTGAAAATTATCACAATTTCCATGTTTTTTTATATATATATATATATATAGGCCAACACTCACGATTAAAAAATGTATAGTCTTGAAAACCAGTACAAATGACTTCTGTCTTTCATCTGTCTACTAGTTCTTTACAGATTGGACTCCAAACATCCCTGTTTTAGCTGAGCAGCTATTAAAAAACATGGTGCAGAGTGCCAGAATGCAGTGTAACTCCAGCCCTCCAGCACCTAATCCTGCTACATCCCATTCCCGTCTGCAGGCTACAAGGACGTGTGACTGTCAGCTCAAGATTTTTTCCCACTAAGTGCAGTGTGTCCAGCTTCATTTTGACGATGGAGATGCCCAGTCAGGATGCTCAGGAAGATGCTGGGAGCCGAGGTACCAGGAATGAAACCAGGACCAGAGAGATCCCAGTAGCAAGTGGAGAACCATAGAAACAACCTGGGTAAAGAAGTGAATCAGGCCGATGGATACGGGGGAACAGCAGGAAAACAATAACTGACTGTGACAGAGTCTGAAAGAAGCTCGGCTTTTTTATCTTTTCCTATTTTCTTTCCCCGCACACCCTGCCCCCTCCCCGGCCTTGTCAACAGCCTACATTTTAATTCAAGGAGGCCTTTGATTCTGCCAGAAAATGTCTTTGAATGGAACATCTTCTGTTTCACCTGGCATACAGCCCTAGCACAGCCATTCCTGTTGTCAATACATTTTAGGAGTATTTCTGCTTTACCATGTCAGCCTTGCTCAAGTTTTGAGCCCTGCTTAAGCCTCAGGTTGAAGCTGAGAAGATGGTGATTCACTGACACAGCCTCATCTCTCCCAGGGATACCCACACCTGTACCAGCCTATCTCTAGCTCTCTCCGTAAAGAGAACAANCCCGACTCAGAAATACTGCAACACCAAAGGCAGAGATGGCACCACATCAAAGAGCCTAAATTATAAGGGACGTAGTTTTATTTTCATTTGAGCAGAGATTTTTTTTTTTTTTAAGTGAGACTTCAAAATACCTTAAAAAAGTAACAGTGATGATATGGGACTGAAAAATTCCATGGCATCTGAGTAACATAATTCAAGCACAAGTATCAGAGGATAAGATAAACCATAGCGCAGCAGTTCCCAGCGAACCAAGTATAATGACATTCAGGTTATACATCTCATCTGGGCTGCATTTCTGAAGGAGATGAGAATTAGCAGCCCTGTGACAATAAAGAAATGTGGGATTAAGAAACGAAAGAGGAAGGTAAAGGGCTGGTCGATTCTCCCACCGCCTTTTCTTGTTCCTAAAATTTCTGTTGCCTGGAAATGGCTGATGAGAAGACGGGATTATGTAAGCGCTTGCCAATTTTTCACATGTTAAGAAAACTAAAGCCTGACTGATGGGTAGCTTAACCTATCTTCTAAGCAGTGAACTAAAACATGTTTACTAAGGAGAAGTCGAACAGTGAAACCCCTTTAAAAAATCCAGGAGTGACGAGGACTTGACAATTCCCAGGATTAAAAAACTGCATACATTACAGACAATGTAATCTCCTTACAGTAAGATGAGGAAAAGGAAAATAAAGCCTTTTTGTTGTGCAAGATGGTTTTTGTTTTGAAGTATATACATCCGGTCTGACTGAAGACTTTCTTGCATTATTGTCTTTTTTTTTATTTTTGCTCACAACAGATGTGACAGAGAAGAGAGCTACACCAGCCCCCCAACTCCACATTAAGTTGTATTTCCCAACAAACCCACTGCTCCCATCAAACATTACCCATCAATAATAAAATAATAAGCACTGTGCTGTAGAAACGTCCCTTTCTAATCAGGCTAACACTTAGGTGCTACAAGAAAGCAGGCACGAACAGAAGTACAAAATATCTCTACCTAGTTTTGAATACAACTTCAGCGACTGTGTCACCTCAGGAGACCTAAGCTTTCTTGAACTCTTCCTTGTTGCCATTCAAGTGGCATGTTACCTTCTGCAAATACTTTAATTTAAATACAGCTGAAGGCTAGTTTAAAATTTAACCTGCTAGACCTTTTCCTTTTTAATCAAAAAAACTGAGGATTGTGATAATTTTTCCTTTTTCTCTGTTTACCAACAAAGCACTGGGTTCTCCAAAATGAGCAAAACATTCTTGCAGTCATGCTTCTTCCACTTCAAAACAAACGTGCTTATGTTGGCAATAATGCTGAATGCACGGAGGATGCTGCTAGAAAAGGTGATACTCTCAGCAGTGTTTCTGAGGCACTAAAAAAATCCCAAATCCTCCTGCAAGCTGAATTTGCACCGTCCACTGGAGCATCAGCAATGCAAAATTTCAGGTGGCAAATACCTAATTTGGAGACCGAAGGAGAAATTGTGTTGTGTGCTGCTCAACCACTGCTCGAGCAATGAGGTTAGAACAGCAAAATAAACTCTGCTATTTACTACAAGGATGCATGTATAGTTGTGTAACGCAAACATGGGTGTCTAGAAGAGGGAAAGTATCCAGGTTGCCTGGAGCTCACTTAGCTCTTCATTAAGGACAAATTCCCAAACAGTGGATTTTCGTACAGCTGCCCAATCATGGCAAAAGGCAAATCCTCAGCTGGTGATAAAGGTTATGGTTCCACTGAAATCTGCTGGATGTTCCTCCTTTGGTCTTACCGATGGAGGGGAAAAAACCCTAACCAATCCTACGTGAAGAAAAGTAGCAATGAATGAGTGGAACCAGACATGAAATTTTGCACCCAACTGTTATAATTGTAAGATGCCTTCAAAAATTTAAACTGGGCAAAGCCCCAGTCAGCCAATTACAAAATATATGTCCCTTCGGCTTTAGAAGAGATGAAACAAGTGAGAAATGCCAGAAGTGACTCAATCGTGATTTTTAAGCCACTTCAACAGTATCCTAGTTATTTCAAGTAGTACTAAGAGTTTACCTGTGATTTCCTTCCTGTAAGCGGAACTATGAGCCAGCAAGGTGCTCAAATCGGGGAAAAAGAAACACACACAAAATGATTCTTGAGACTGCTATGTTCTGAATATATTGCTTTTTCTATTCCAAACTGCCTTCCCTGTGATTTTTAAAATATGTGAAACCAGGAAGCAGAGAGCAAATAATATCTTCATAAGTAGGTCATTTTCTTAATGGCAGCGCACTGCTGTTTTACTACCAACTCGTTTGCAATACAGACACATACATTTCAAAGCACATATATTCAGATCTGCAAAGGAGGTGAGTATAATCATGGAAGCACTCGCTCCAAGATCAAGTAGAGCCTAATTCAGAAAGACAAGCAGGAAAAAGTCATATTTTGCACCTTCTATGCGAGCTTTGCAGAGAGTTATGACACTTTTGAGAAAATCCTCTTGCCGTGTGTAAGCTGTAGTTTGAATGTGCTGCACATTGCATATTTCATTACAAAAGCAGAGCCATGTTATTTCATTAGATAAGCGATAAGTTCAATCCTTACCAAGTTTTCTTGGTTCCTGGCTGCTATTTTCTGATCATCTTCTCCCCCATTTTTCATGTATTTGACCTCTTCCACTGGTTTGATCCTATACTCATCTGAGCACCAAGGGAAAAAAAAAAAAAAAAGAAAAAAAAAATTGAACCAGTGTAGTTCAGCAGCTGGGAAAAAAAAAAACCAAACTAAAATGAAAACAGCTGACTAGAAGAGACCCTAATTAAGCAAAGCAACTATAAATTACACGTATATAGTTTCAAAGGCTTAAATGTGACTGATACCAAGGAAGTTTTTCCTGACTGAAGCTTCAGTAAGAATTTCCAGTTCTGGCTTCCAGAAGTTGTATAGTAGCTCTCTGGTCTAGTATAGCCATGGCACCATGAACAGGGGCTGTTTGGTATGTACTCTCCCTGAACTCCCTAGTTTTCTGTACAATGTGTTTAATACAAACAAGTTTTTTCCTCCTGCATCCTCCCTGGATTTTTATTATCAATGGGCAAACAAGCAATATACAGTAGTTCCTACACAGAGGAGTCTGCTTACGGATGTTCCTTGCACTGAGAAAACCTCTTTTAAAAAGCAATGCTGATGGAGGCTATTTGAAATTTAAGTTAAAAGCTGGGCAAAAAAACCCTACACTCAAAACCACTGCATTTTTTTTTTAAATTATCTGTTTCCTGCACTTTTTTAACTGAGCTAAAGCAAAAAGTACACAATGCACAGTAATATAATCATTTCTGGAGAAGAGGCCCCATGCTAACCATCTTCCTCTCCCCGCTTCCCCACCCACGACCATTTTTCCAGCACATGAATGTTACCCAGACAGAAACTCAGAGTGAAAATAAGTAATAAGAAAAGCAATATTCCTGGTTTGCCATTAATATTTATCAGCTAGGCATTTCAGCTCTTCAAATAATAAATTCCCAGCTCCTGTGCCAGTACTGCAATATTACCTAACATACATCTGTTATCCCACAGTAAATGGCCTCACCAAAACTTCAATAAAAGTTTTTTTTCCTTTGGTAGGACAAGAAGGCATTTGTTGATTCTTCTTTCTAGCCCGGGAACACAGTGGTTGCAGTATCAACACTGCCTTTTCTCAGCCCCTATTACACCTTTTTGCTCTGGTCATCTTTGTAGCATGTGAATCTATTGGAAAAACACCCAGACTTCTGCACCCACACTCCTCCAGCTAGGACATTTAATGCAGAAGAGAAACTTTACCCCATGAAAGTTGAAAATGTTAATATAAAATTAAATAAGACACAGTACCCTGGGAATAAAAGGCAAAACCTGGGGAAATTAAAAGAAACCACATGAACTTAATTATTTTTCTTTGGGTTTTCAAGCAATTCATCTCACTAAGGGAAAAGCAAAATGCAAATGGATTATTGTGGGTTACTATATGGTTAAAAAAATTATCAAAATTATTTAGAAGGAAGTTTATTTTCAGGAAACTGTTAACCACAGAGCGTACGTTAAATAAGCCTAACTTTGAAAAACAATCTTTTTTTAAAAAAAATACAACATGGTTTTGCATTTGGCCTAGTCTATATCTATATGCTTTTTTAATTATAGAGCTAAATAAAACTGAATTTATCAAATAGCAGCATCTCAGATGCAGAGTCTCAAAACAAATGGAAGAATTTAAGACAATATTATTAGACTGGTAAATGTGAACAACTTCTCCATTCCCTCCCCCCCCTTTTTAATGGAATATAGGTAGTGTGGAGGCAACAATTCATAAAACCAAAAAGGCTGAACACAATAAAGCCTGAGAATTAGAAGTACTAGATTGGCTGCAGTATCTAACTTAATTTTTTCTCACTCCTTCAATGATCGCTGTTGTGATTAGCAATACAACCCACATGCAGAAAAGCATAAAACTCCCACGGTGGTATGTATGGATTTGAATAAGAAAACAGATGAGAAAGAAAATAGCACAAAGGAAGTTTGCACAACCTGCAGCTGGTCCACATTAACTAAAAGACAGGCATTTTCAACTTAACCTTGTAAAAATCTAGTAAGGTATAGAGGTCCTGATGTTCAGTGACAAAAACCCTCTGAAATGTGTCTCCCGCTTATTCCAAGAGATTAATTGTGATCAAACACCAAGTGCACACTCACGTAGCAGACCATCCTATGTGGACTGCATGTATGGGATGCTTCCTTGGAAGACATTGTCTCCTGTAGCAAGTGGACCAGGGCACTGATAAGCCCATGACTGATAATCAGTATAATCAGATTTATGTATGAACATTTGATACAGTTCAATAGGATGGAGGCAAGACAGGAAAGGAAGGTTTCTGTTGAAAACTTAATTCTGTATTTCTTCTCTAACTGATTGTAAGAGTGCTGCCAGACATCGCTGTTCAGCTATCTGAGGACTTGCTGGTACCCGGCTTCCCAACATTCGTCATCACCATCGTGACAACAGTCTTGTAATTATTGCAGCATTACAACTTGCAAATTTGTGCTGCTTTTACTAGGTGTAAACAGAACAGAGAGTATTTCAGTTGGAAGGGACCTACAACAATCATCTAAGTCCAACTGACTGACCACTTCAGGGCTGACCAAAAGTTAAAGCATGTTTTTAAGGGCATTGTCCAAATGCCTCTTAAACACTGACAGGCTTGGGGCATTGGCCATCTCTCTAGAAAGCCTGTTCCAGTGTTTGACCACCCTGTTGGTAAAGAAATGCTTCCTAATGTCCAGTCTAAACATCCCCTGGTGAAGCTTGGAGCCATTCCCTCACATCCTGTTCCTGGATCCCAGGGAGAACATACCAGCACCTCCCTCTCCATGTCCTCTCCTCAGGAAGCTGTAAAGAGCAATGAGGTCACCCCTCAGCTTCCTTTTCTCCAAACTAGACAAGCCTGAAGACCTTAGCCGCTCCTCACAGGACATGCCTTCCAACCCTGTCACCAGCTTTGTTGCCCTCCTCTAGATGCATTCAAGGACCTTCACATTCTTCTTAACTGGTGGGGCCCAGACCTGCACACAGTACTCAAGGGGAGGCCACACCAGTGGTGTATAGAGCAGCATAATCCCCCCTCTTGACCAGGTGGTCATGCTGGGTTTGATGCACCCCAGGATGTGGTTTGCCCTTTTGGCTGCCAGGGCACACTGCTGGCTCCCATTGAGCCTGCTGTCAGCCAGCACCCCCGGATCCCTTTCTGCAGGACTGCTCTTCAGCCACTCCTCCCCCAATTTATACTTGTGCCCGGCATTACTCCATCCTAGGTGCAGAATCCGGCATTTTGACTTGTTAAATTTCATTCCAGTAATCATAGCCCAGTGCTCCAATCTATGTGATCCATTTATGAAATTTATCACTGATAAACATATTGAACAGAACTGGTCCTAGAATTGAGCCTTGCGGAACACTGCTGGTGACCGGTTGCCTCCCAGATGTAGTGCCATTCACTACAACCCTTTGAGCTCTGCCATACAGACAGTTCTTCACTGAATGCACTGTAAACCTGGTCATCCCACACTTGGACAACACGTTCAGAAGGATGCTGTGAGGGACAGTATCAAAAGCCTTACCAAGAAGCAGAAAAACTACATCTGCTGCCTTCCCTTCATCCACGAAGCTGGTGATCTTATCATAGAAGGATATCAAATCGGTTAAACAAGATTTTCCCTTTGTGAATCTGTGTTGACTGAGCCTGATGATTCCATTATTCTTCAAATGCCTTCCAATAGCACCCAGTATAATCTTCTCCCTAATTCTTCCAGACACTGAGGTTAGACTAACAGGTCCGTAGTTCCCTCGGTCTTCCCTCACACCCTTTCTGTAGACTGGAATAACACTGGCTAGCTTCCAGTCATCAGAAAGCTCCCCAGAATCCCAAGAGCCTTGGCAGGTGATCAAGAGGGGTCCGGCCATAACATCTGCTAGCTGCTTTGGTACTCTGAGGTGAATCCCATCAGGCCCCCTGGATTTGTGAACATTCAGCTGATACAGCTGGTCCCTTCAGTGCCCACAAATGGAAAGCCACTGTTCCCACACTCATGGTCCTCCGACTCAGGGGATCAGGCAGTCCAAGGTTTACCAGTATTATTAAAGACTGAGGCAAAACACACGTGGAATGCCTCCACTTTTTCTTCATCCCTATTAGTCAGGTGTCCATCTTCAACAATTATTGCTCCAATGTTTTCTTCAGACCTCTTCTTGCTATTAAATTTCTGAATTGTGGAGGATTTACAAAGAGAATAAATGTTAGAGAACCTGCGGATAGAGTTGGGCCAGGCAAGGGTAAGGATTACAACATGAACACAGGACATTAAAGGAATACTTGAGCTGCCTGGGCAGCCTGTTCCCTCTCTTAGTGGTTGTGTGAATTTCTAGGCTATGGTTCCTTTCCAGCTTCAGCTCCACACAAGTCTTTTCAGAGATCATCATGAACAAAAGTTCTCAAAAACGTAATTCAAAATTCATGTTGAACATGGGCACAGATCCTTCAAAAGCTGCATCATTTGCCAGATGCATCAAGTAGCCCTGAAAAGGTGGCGAAGAACTTTGCACAGATTTCTTGTGCAATTTCTGCAGATATTTACAACAGGGTTAGTAAACATGCTTTCCCTCAATACTTTACTTATGAACACAGTACTGATCAATTATTTGTGCAGCACAGCACTGTTGGTGTTACTCTTCCCTCTGTCCTACCAACTGCAGAAGTGCAGATGCCTGGACAATTCACGCCTGAGACATGCAGCAGCAAGAAAGTTTCCAAAAATAAAACTGTCATTTTTCATTACATTTTCTGGACAAATCGAATACACCACGCCAACTAGCAAAGTCTTACTTCAGAAAAACCCACCTTCTCCTTAGAAGAATACAGATGAAAGAAATTCAGGAGGTCAAAGTAGAAGACGCCTGCTTCTGTAGATGTTAGTAGAATTACTCTCTTAATAGACACTCTTAAAAAATTAATATTAATGTCATGGATCTATTATATGGTATGTGTCTGAGCATGAGAAATCTCTACTTGTATCTCAAAAAGCAATATAAATTTGAAATAATCTAAAGCTGAGGATCTGCTTTAAAGGCCAAGAGACTACATCCTGGGGATAACGCACATTAAGAAGTAGGCTGACCGGCCAACACTCAGGCTTCAGTGCCTAAATAAATGATTAACAGACAGGAGTGCCAAGCAGCTAGCAACTCCATCAAACCCATGTGTTTTGTGCAAGCAGTGCACATACCAGTATCAGACAAACAGTCAAATGCAACACTGGCCAGTGGAAAGCAAGTGATCAACCTAACTTCAGTTAATGGGAGCACAAGAAAGGACTGAGCCATGAACAACTGTTCTACCAGATACAGAGATGAAGGGAATGGATCAGCAATGTTAAGTTTGAAGCCATATTATTAATCATAAGCTCTCATAATTTCCTATCACAGGCAAAATATTTTCCTTAAAACAGGGAGCACAAATACAATATATTGGCAACATTAGTTCGTATTGAGTAGTCACTTGCTGGAGGTAGGTATAAATAGATATGATTCCACTTTCAAAGGGGGGGAAAGACAGATAAGTAATTATACTGCCACACAAAGAAAAAGGGGGAGTATCAGCTGACTACAAGCCTTAGAACTTCCCAGGTACACCAAGGCACACCTGGCAACATCCACTTTCTGAACTAGCCAATGCACTGAGGAAAACCCCCACCTCTAACTAACTTCAATAGCCATTGAACTAGGCTGCTTAAATACAAGTAACTACCTGATCACAGCTAAAATGTTGATCTTTGTACCCGCAACCTTCCTGCTATCTGCGGAGAAACACTAAATTTTGCCTGCAAGTCTCCCTCTGGCATTTACAGTACTCAATGACACAAATTTTACCCTTCACATCCATGTTGAATTCCCTTTTTTTCCCCCCCTGGATCAAGCTAAGTTGTAAAATTTCTTCAACTTTATGGGTCCATCACAAGTCTGCTCAAGTAGAGACCTGACACGAGAAATGCAGAATCATTCCTGAAAGCAATGGGACCAGTCAATATTTAGCATGTTCCCAGCCAAGACTGTTGACTGAAATGAGCAGTCAATCAAAAGGGCAACGAAAGGGTGCAAAGAAGGTGGCAGCAAGCAGCTTTGCTAGGGAGGACAATGCTAGTTGGTCTAACAGAGATGAAATGAGTCTGATGCATAACACCTTGCTCTTCACAGGTAAGACAACATTCATTATTTCAAATATACTAAATATAGACATTAAATTCGAATAAGTATTTAGAGAAGACAGGCCTTGCACTATTTTTTGTTATTATTGGGAGAACACAACTATATCTAGACTTTTTTAACTAGGTGAAGATAAATGTTGTCTTCTATAGATAAGATATACATAAAATGTGTTCAGAAACCATAAATTCTGAGGTATTCATGAGATTGTTCTTGTTCTAAAGTTATTGTCAGGATGAAGTGTGTCACAAGAGGCATGGTCATTAATGGCTTTAAATGACTATGAACATTAGATTAAAAACATTTTGGAGGAGTGGTCCCTTTGATGCCTTCCCTAAGGGTAACACCTCTAGGTATTTGCAAAAACTGCTAACCAGATTTTGCTTGGTAAGAGTGAAGGTGGAATTCAAGTAGTAAAGGATGCTAAATTCCCCTTTTGATTTCTACTAAAGTAGGTACAGCATTTTGAGATATTTTGGTCTGAGCGATTAGAAACAAACCCAGAGAAATCCTGAAACGTTAATTAGGTCCTGCTTGATCTCAATCTAGTCTGCCAGTGAACAAGACGTTTAAAATTGTATAATTTCCTTCATCCTGAACTTACAAAGTTCTATGCATATTTACCTTTTTCTGCCTCGCTAAAGAGTAATACCTTTTTTCTTTTTCCTAAATATAGTTTTACACCAAAACTGAACAAAAGTGAAAGATCTCTATGCTTCTTTCATATGCAAAACCAAAAATTGAGTAGTGAATACGATAAGAATTCTAGGACATTATCACTCAGTGTGGTATATATAAAGAGAAATGTATCTTTGTGCTTCTTTCACGCGTAAAAGTAAAAATCAAGCATTGTCTTTCATTGTGTGGTATATAATATAAAAAGAAAAGATTTCCAACAACTCAGATCGATGAGGAATGGCTTTACAGGACTGTCACAGCAAACACATAGTTGAAGAAAAGCAGCCCAACTGAACTGAAAGAAAAACAACACAAATGAACCACAAATAAAAGACAGAAATATAGTTGCACATAACACCTACCACAAAACCCATCACAGCATTTAAACCAGAAAGCACTAACGCCTCTAGCATGAAACTCTTTGGAAGGGCAAGGGAGGAACAACTTTTAAGTTGAATGTGTTGCAAAAATTCTCAGTAGGCAAATCTTATGAATGAAGATCTCCATCTGGAAACAGATAATTCTACTCAAACATGTCACCCGGTTGCCATGGCAATGTGACAAAGAAAAACAGCACTCATTAATAATGATTTCAGTGATAAATGAGCGTATCAACTTAT
>VZSZ01000452.1:255782-325013 GCA_013398815.1 Ibidorhyncha struthersii | reverse complement strand
CCTATGAGAAAAATTTCTTCAGCACTTCCAGACATTGCTGGAAGTGGCATTACCACAGCAACATCGGTAAGGACGCTATTTCTGGCTCAGTTAAGAAAAAACAAAACACCACCACAAAAAAGCATAACTCCACGAAATATATCTGGACTCACTGTGACTTTTGGAGAAATCTTTTGTTAAACATCAAGTCTTTAAAAAAAAATCAAAATAATTTAAAAAGCTGATCTATATTGTGTTCCCATTTCAGGCATCTAAGGACAAACAGATTTGGCTCTGCTGTCAACATGGACGATGGGTGAGCCTCTCTTCTCTATTTTTAGTGACATATCAAGTATCAGACAGGAGGTAAGTGGTATTTCAGTCACACCACCAAGAAGAAAGTTTCTAACCACACCTTCTTTTTGCTGTGCTTCAAATTTGCTCTTCAGTATCTCTTGCCTTTGTATTGAAGGATATGCCAAGATTTATCCTTCATCCTTAATAAAACACATGTCTATTCTGTAAAATGTAAACTTTGAGTCTAACAAATGTCTCTGTACCATACTTTTTTCTGCCAGGTGCAGAAACTACTCCTAGTGCTGTGATCACAAGAAATGCCACAGATCAAAGATTTACGCACTCTCTTCTCTCAAAGACTTGAAAGCTAAGAGCTATATTTAGATAAAGGACTGAATTGCTCTTTCTAAAAATATTTGTTAAAAATCATAAGAGATTTTGATGCAACTTAACTGAAACGTATAACAGCAGGTGAGCCACTTAGATGCTAAACACAAAACATGCCAAATATCGTTTACAGTGCTACTGCAAAGGAGAAATACTCTGAGCTCCACAGCTACACTGGTAGGATATGAGCAGCTGTGGGCTTAAATCTAGAAAGAGCCAGGCTAGACATCAGCAAAAAAATCGTTAAGTGCAAGGACAGTCAAGGAGGGGAGTTAGATTGCTTGGGTGGTTGCAGTTTCCATCATCAGAAGTCTTTAACAAGTCAGTCTCAAGTGCCACAGGTTGAAGTCCATCCTGTTTTAGAGCACAAGAGGCATGAGATGAGCTCTTTAGATTATTCCATCCCTGTTACTGTATCAACTGTCTGGATATCAGCAGAAGCTATGTCAAAGATCCCCCCCAAAAGCCAACAGTTAGAGAAAGAAGTTGCAAAAATCCTGTAAACTCATGCTTCTTGAAATAACTGCTAGCTAATGGAGGATATCTATGTTATCTTCTTAGCTCGAGCTTCAAGCACTGCTTCAAAGCAGCATCTACATAGTTGTTTTGATTCTACATGGTTATTTCGATTCTGACTTAATTACTGAGATTCACAGCTGTGGCAGTGGATTTGTGATCTGCCTGGATATGGGTTGAGAGTGAAATTTCAGAGATCAGCCAGCATTAGGTGAGCAGCCCATAGTATTCCTCTGTCATCAACCCTCAGAGCTATCAATTCTCAGGCAATTCTTGATCTTAGTGATTATAGTTTTTACTACCATGAACTAAATAGTTCATTGAGAAAAATAGGTTGGCTTATTTCCTAAGCTATTTTTTCTATCTGAAAACACTCATTCAGATTTCCCAAATTAAGTTCTCTGTACCTTAATCCAATCTAAATTATAGCCACTGCTAGAAGCTGAGGCAGTGGACACCACCAGATATTAAACAGAGTGCAGGTGCACAAACACCACACTAATTCTGCCAACAAAATATAAATCATCTGACAGAAAAGCTGTTTAAAAACCTGAATGTACTACACAGATTGCTGTACATCTGGAAAGACCACCCTCAAGTACTTTTTCTTCTTCCTAAGCAATCCTCGCATGTGCTAACCTGGACTGCTAACTAATGCTTCTGCACAAGGCAGGTGTGACTGCTAGGGTTGTTTTTTTGAGGGAAAAAGGAGACTGAGACATTCAGTGTAACAAAAAACCAGACCCTATGTGGAGGACTTCTGCAGGACACTTGCCCTAAATCTAGGCAAGATAGGGGTAGCTCTTTTCTAAGCAGTTGAACGATTCCTACTACAGTCCCACGTCACACCCAGTGCTTTATGAAACATTAACTCCCTCAAGGGTGATGCCTACGTGAAACTTGAAATTTTTAGCAAATTCCCTCCTACACTACCAGGCTACCCCTTCCCAGGCCCAAATCATGACAGCTTTCAACAGCATTCCTCAGATACCTCAGGTTTGAAGGACAGCAGCTCCACTAACTTTAATGGACATCATCTTGATCTTTGTTGCTGCAGAAGCACAAAATTCATATTGCAATATTACCCCATCCTTCATAAATGTTGTCAGGCATTTCCAGTGCTGCAAACCACTTGCAGCTCTTGATCCTTTGGGTATCTCTGTCCTCTCACACAAAAGGTCCAGCCTGACTTCTGCCTGAGGGAGAAGGTGCCGTTCCAACATCTGTGATGACTGCTCATCACATGCCTTAATTTATGTATCTTGAATTTTCTGATTTCTTTTCCCCTGATCTAATATGGTGGTAGATGATGATGAAGCCATAATTTAGCTCCCTTGTTTTTATAGGTTTAATTTTTGAATTTCATACATGACTTGCAGAGACACACTGCTGTGCTCAGGACAAAGTAGCTGAAGCAAGGAAGTCATTACCTAGTTTCTTCTACTACTCAGCTACTTCTTAGCCAAAAAGTTCCTAAGGCTACTCTACATTTGGACTGTCACATAGACTAAGTATTGTGAAAACTACAGTTGTATGTATAATTTCCTGTCACATTATGCACAAAGGATCATGTTAACTAACCTCGCACCAGGGGCACAGGCCCACTACATTGTACCTGCTAGGTCTACCTTTGTGGTAGGTAGTTCAGAGGAGTGGTGTGAACCAATAGAGTTGTTTTGTGGGAAGTAATTTTTCCATAAAGATTTCTGCTCCATCTCACTATTAACACCACGTGGTAAAAAAAAAAAAAAAAAAAAGACAACTCACCACCATTTGCACAACTGGCTTCCTTGCACACAGGTCATCCATCCCTGGGTCTACAGACTGAGGGAAGAAGGCAGTTCACTGGTCAGGGCGTAAGCTAAAGCTTTTCCTGCTCTAGCTCAGGCTTCTGCTGTGCTCCTTGGGGTTAATTCTCTTTACGCGAAGAGAAGTATGGGAAGATGCGTGAACACATGGAAGACAGCAAATACTCAAAACAACTTGAAAAACAATTCTGGGGGACAAGGGGGATCATGGATGTGTGTGCAGTGGTAGGAGAAGGATTGGAAAAGTTAAACCACCCCTCAGATCTGCTGCTACTCTACTCCATCATGGCTCCCTGACAAGAGGGTCAGGGACCCTCTGGCCAACTCCACCAACAAATCCCTTTGGCCAGGTACATGCTACCAGCAGTGGGTTCAAGCATGGATAAAGGTACCACAACCTTAGAAAGACTCTTAAAAATACAACCTCAATATCCCAAAATCCCATTATTGCTAAACACACAATTTCCGCCTCACTTGCATGGTACCATCTTCAATTACACGATCCCCAGATATTTTAAACTCCTATTTGTATTTAAGATCTGAGAAAACTCCATATATAAGACAAAAAAAAGTATTGAAAAAACAGCCACATGATCATGTAATTAAAGACTTTAGCACACGTCTGTAAGAAACCAAAAAACAGTGCTGGTGGTACGCACTCATAACTCTTTCACCTATCCAGATTTTTACTTGCCAAAACTATGTAACTCGCATATATACACATACACACACACTTTTTTCCTTTTTTTTTCCCCTCCATTTAATTAACAAGTAACTTTGAGCCAGACACTAGCTTGTTCAAAGGAAACCATTTCTCAGGTAGAGGAGATTACAGCCATGGTGCTCAGCAGGAAGGATACTCAGTAAACGCAATTATCTAGCTCACTAAAAAGATCAAATTGAGAAATGAAAGCAGGAGAGGAAACAAGCAGCAGAGAGATTAATTAAAGGAACAGACAGGAGGAAAACAAAGGATCTCTGCCTTGTAAATACTGCTGTTTGTATGAAACCACCAGGTAGGCTTTTGGATCAAGATTGCACCATCCTGCCCCAGCATCCCCATGCCAGGACAGGGGAGCAGCGCAGGCCTGGCCCCACGACAACCTTGCAGAGTCTTGAAGGAGCTGGAAGTTCAGTATTTCCAATCACTTACTACATTTAAACACCACAAACTTATTTTTAAACAAAATTGTGTGACCCTGCCCTGAAGGAAACACTCTGTGCTGCTCAAAAACTGTAAAAGCAAAGCTTGAAAAATTGGCTTCACAGCCATGGACCTCCTTGTTGGGGAAGGGAGAGACGAGAGAAGAGGAATGGCTGGGGAGAAAACCTGCAAATATAACATAAACCACAACACAAGAAGGGCTAAAACTTCTACAGTCGAATCAGGTGGCAAAAACACAGCAAGCTTGCAGGCAGTGGTGGTAAGACCTCCTCAGCTGTGGAGGAGAGGCAGGTGCCATCTTCTCGCCTCTCCATGCTGCATCCTGGAAACTATCTTGATACCAATTCAAAAGTTGTCACTTCAGCCACTCTAGATAGCACACTATGGCGAGGTCAGAAACGCTACTTCAACTCCATCTGACCTGGACGGGCTGGAGAGGGGGAGACTTGGCCAGAGAGGAACCTAATGAAATTCAACAAGGGTAAGTATACAGTACTGCATCTGGGGAGGAATAACCCCATGCATCAGTACAGGTTGGGAGCTGACCTCCTGGAGAGCAGCTGTGTGGAAAGGGACCTGGGAGTCCTGGTGGACAACAGGATGACCATGAGCCAGCAATGTGCCCTTGTGGCCAAGGTGGCCAATGTCATCCTGGGGTGCATCAAAAGGAGTGTGGCCAGCAGGTCGAGGGAGGTCATCCTCCCCCTCTACTCTGCCCTGGTGAGGCCACATCTGGAGTATTGTGTCCAGTTTCTGGGCTCCCCACTTCAAGAAGGACAGGGAACTGCTGGGGAGGGTCCAGCAAAGGGCTACTAAGATGACTAGGGGATTGGAGTATCTTTCTTATGAGGAAAGGCTTAGGCACTTGGGTCTTTTTAGTCTAGAGAAAAGAATACTGAGGGGGGGGATCTTATCAGTACTTATAAATGCTTAAAGGAAGGGTGCCAGGTAGATGAGAACAGTCTTTTTTTCAGTGGTGCCCCGTGATAGAACAAGAGGTAATGGGCACAAACTTGAACATAGGAAGTTCCATCTTAACATGAGGAGGAACTTCTTTACTTTGAGGGTGGCAGAACACTGGAACAGGCTGCCCAGAGAGGTTGTGGAGTCTCCCACACTGGAGACATTCAAAACTTGCCTGGACGCCGTCCTGTGCAACCCGCTGTAGGCGACCCTGCTCTGGCAGGAGGGTTGGACTAGATGATCTCCAGAGGTCCCTTCCAACCCTGACCATTCTGTGACTCTGTGATTCCATTTTACTGCTCCTTTTTTTAATTCTCCCTTAGAAAGGAGAAAAAAAACCAACCCACCAAGCACTAAATATTTAATTCTTTTCAGGTTTTTCAACATCATTAAGAAAACTTCCGGTCTCTGCTGACTCTCCCCCAGCCAGCACCCATTTACGTATTCCACTGCAAAACATTTATCATTTTAGCACAAAACCTGTCAGGGATTATTCAGATTCCAGAAAAAAAACCCAACCCTAATCGACCATTACTGTGAGCATTACTGTACAATGATGGAGGTCCTGCTAACGTATTGACCAATTGCTCTGGACACCAAAAACGTCTCCTGAACTGAGCCACCCCAAGAGTTCGCTGGGGAAAAAAAAAAAAAAAAAAAAGAGTCATTACCACTCCACACCCCCAAAATTACACATTTTCTATTATTGCAAATACATGATGAGGTGTCTTCAGTATCCTTATAAATAAAAAAGCCAATTCCTCTTTACTTAACAAGTAATGCTATTCTCAATCAGCCATCTATTAAATGAGATTGTTGCCCCACAACATATAACTTGAAATGGATTTTCACATCCTTTCTGGCATAGCAGCTTTCTTCCATTAATACTAGTCTACCAAATTTTCACTGCTCATACACCTCAAGGAATATTTGTAAATCAACAGCTATTTCATTTTTATTAACTGCATTATGAAAGGGACAGAATAAGTGTCCAGGAACAGTAGCGTACTGGAGATTCATGGTGAGCACAAACGTCTCCTCATTGCTAGTATTTCTGTAAATCAAGAGGGGAGGGAAGGGGACTAATGAAAACTTAATTTATAAAATACAGCGCACATTTCCAGATGCAAAAGATACAGAAGTTAATTACATTACATTACTTACAGGCCAGCCGAAGAGCTACAATATTAACCTATCAGAAAGATTATTATTTTACTCTGGTTACGATGTTCAGAGTTAATTTGTTATCTCTGAAAAATGCCTTCTTCCCTGAGCAGCGTCCATACTGCAAAAGCTTTATCTAAAGCCCCGAAAGCAAACACCTACAATGCACATGGCGCCTACAGAGGTGGATGATTCAAGCAATCAACGGTAATGATGGGAACACCCTAAGAAATTCCTGGAACCGGAGCGACACTGGGCAGCAAGGGACTGCCTGGCTCACAGCCCCATCCAGTCACAGGAGATGTCTGGTTTAACATCTCCATCTCACCATGTATGCCAAGCCACAAATTAACTCCCAATTCTCTGCAGCACGTAGTCGGTGCTCTTCCACACCATCTCGTACTGTTAACAATCTCCTCCCTTGTTCCTAGTGTCATCACAAACATAACCTTTTTATGAGATTAGAAGTACTCGTCTGCATTTACTGTCTGCTGTCTTGCAACCACATCAAAGCCACTTTGTGCAAATAATACATGAACATGCACATTTAGGATGTGCTAGAAGTGCAAAGATGACTGGGTGGAAAAGAAAAAGAAATTTAAAAAAGCTAGCGATTTTCCATGTCTCCTCCCCTTCCCTCTGGTCAACACTTTTTCAAAGAAAGCAAAATACTGTGTGAGAAAAGGCAGTTTTTAGTAATAGCTAAAAAAAAAAAAACAAAAAAAAGAAAAAGTAATATGTGCTTAGATCACTTATATTAGACAAACACTTTCAGCCCAAAAAGATCTCAAGATGCACCCAGTTCCTACAGTTAGAAATTCAATATATACTTGACGACAAAATACAGGGGATAAATGTATGTAATTTTAATACATACAACCATTAGTACAATTTAGGAGACTTCCATATAAAACACCTAAACCCCCTTTTTTCCCTTTGAGTTGACCAAGATCATTCCTGAAACCCTAAATCCTGAAACAAAGGCAACTTCATGCTGTTTCCCAGTACTGCAGAACATGAAGTGCTCTGTGCCTCTGTCGCCTGAACAGCCCCTTGCAGCGCTCCCATTACAAGAGCAGAAAGGAAATACATAATTTAAGAGCCCTCTAAATCTGATGGTTTTTGCCAGAGCGCCCCTTCATACAGATAGGAAGAAAAGGCATGAGGCAGGGCACGATTACACCCAGTAGAAGCCAGGCTTTGTTTTTTATAAGCCCATGAGGCAGTAATCTTAACTTTTCCAGATTTTCCAAATTTTTTCCAATTTTTTTTTTGTGCAAGCACAAGACAGAAGGCCATCAGTCTTCAGCCTTACACCAGGACAACATGCGACCACTGGATTATAGGATTTATTTAAAATACCCACAATGTCTCAGTGTTTTGGAGAAGTACCTAATGGAAAAATGCCTTCCATGTTAGCAAATGGACGTTTCACTGTAGTCCAAGCACATAGGGCAACGAAGCTTTTTGGCAGCTTTTTAGAAACCAAAGTTTCACAGCAACTAACCTGTAACGGCATCTTTGGCTCTGTATGCAAGGGTACACAAATACTTACTAGGCAGGTATCTTTTCCTTGTATTTAATAGGCATTTCTACCATTAGATATTCCTACTATAGAATTACAGCCCTGCATGGCTGAAATGAATACGCATCTGTGCGGCTTCACAAGGCTTACCGGGGGAATCAGAGACTTATCCCCCAGACTGAGGTTTTCTGGACAAATTTCAGTATTTGGGGTTTTTTTGTTTTGTTTGTTTTTTAACTTTGTGGCCAATAATACAACAGGTGAAGACGACAAAAGGAATTACTGCAGTAATTGATAGTATGTGGCATTTTTACCATGATTTTTCCTCATTTGACCTACAGGTAGGCAATGAATGTCAAGGATTCTGTCTTTAAAAGATTAAGTAAAAAAATAAGTTTGTTCCATAAAATAAACACACTTCTTCCAGCACCAAGGTTGCCAGAAAACACATCCTGGCTTCTTTCTAGTAAATACCAAAGGCGGATGTATGCTCCTATTTATAGTACACTACTGCAATTTTGAAATGCATATCCCATGCACTTTATTTGTATTCAACTTTGATTATACTCTTCAGGGAGCTAAACAGCTTGTGGAAAGGGTCATTCCTAAGAATAAAACTACATTAACTCGCTCCACATATCAACCGCTTGCAGAGACTCAGGGGTACCCTCAGAGACCCCCATGTTCTGGTACATCTCATTTGGGTGCTGGGACACCAATGTGCAGACTGCAAAAGATGAAAGCTTACATTAAACTCAGAAGCGGTGAAGTTATGACCTGCCTGTGATTCATTTCTCCCCCCAAAATGGGGATAACAACAGTTTCTCCATCTTGGTTCACCTTCTCTCTTTATACTAAAAATCCCCACTGAAGGTGCTGAGTCTGTACACATATGCCAAACTCAGCAGACACCAGGCTGGAAACCCTGGCATCACTGCACAGCAGATTGCAAACAGTGGCTGTACCAGAGGTCTATATACATACAATGTGTTTACAGTAAGTAGAATGACATTGCACAATAATTCCCTCATTTAATACCATGACAAGGGGTTGTAAACATTGGAAGACTATTAATTGCCAGAAGAAGATAACTACAGAGTCTGAAGGATATCTAGTTAATTTATGGACATCTGCTCTAAGTCCAACTCTTTTCAAGGTGTCAAGCGATTTCAAACTTGCTCCTACGCAAGAGAAAAATTTAAAAAACTATGGTTTCACAAAAAATAAAGTAGGAGTCACCCCCTCTTTCTTCAGTTTTTCTTTTGCAAAATTATTCACAACCATTTTCAACCATTCCAAAGCTAAGTTAAATGTTTGATGTCAAACCATATACTAAGGTTAAAGGGCTACAAAGAAGAAGGATACTTAGCATCTTCTGGCTAGACAGCAAACATGGTCTAAACTACAGAGATTACTTTTTAAGTTAAGGGCCATACACTACTATATCAGCTCAGTCATCTTACACAATAATCTCAAAAAGCAGCAACAAAAAAAAATGAACTTGTTCTGTTAAATTTAGTCAATTGTTCTCTGCTTACAGGTAGGAAAACATCGGCAACATATATATGGCAGAGATCTGCTATCCATTTGGGAAAGTAATCTCATTTAGGGTCTTTCTGATTTTTTTCAAAGGAAAGAACTGAAATAATAGGAGACAGAACTCCAAATATGCACCATTTTTCTGTATTGCTCATTTTTTGCTTCCTGCCAGGAGGAACTGGAAGGCCTTATCTGGTAAATCAGCTGCTCAATTGATATAAATGCAATGCCTCCCCGAAGCAAACCTGCAATGTGGCCAAGGGCATAGCAATGCAAAACCTCACCCTGCCAATGACTAAGAACACTCCTCCAGCATGTAAAAACAAGCAATTTGTTTCTGTGCATCTGCTCAGCCAATCTGCTCCCTAGCACAGGCTTGCTCACCAGTGCTGGATGTGATCAGCTTCTGAGGGTCAGTGTTTTCTTCTCCTTCCTTTGTACTTTGACTTAAAATGAACAAAAAGCTTCTGCAGCTGTAAGGTCAATGGTATGAAAGAGGTGGCAACTACTGCATGAGATATGAAGACAGTAACAGGGAAGCATGACACGTATTTATCGACGTTCAGACAATTGCTAGCTCAGTCATGCCCAGTCCTGATAGACTCCGGAGTGCTATCACAACAGAAGTTATTCATTATAATGTATACAGTACTGCAGGGTAGGGACAAGCTCTTTAGCTCTCCCTGAATGGGAACCTCACCACTACCACTAGCGAGGGGTTACTCAGGTATTAGTATACCTGACCAAAGCATGTCTTCCACCACTGTTACTTGACTTCACTGAAATGATTTATAAATAAGCATTTTTCCAACACCCAAGTAATTATAGAGCTATTCTACCCTGAATTTTGAACTAGTTTTCTTCACTGCTGGATCAATGAAACTAGATGCTGAAAACCAATGTTGTTAAAAGTGGCAAGGTATCTTCTTGGAGCCTACAGGAACCTTTCCATTGACTTGGATCTCATCCCTAAAGACCACTAGACCAGCATTTCTCCACTTGCATGTAAAAACAAAAGGAGGAAGAGCAGGAGAAGAGAGACCTAGTTCAATCACGACCATTACATAAAGCTCACAGTTAATGGACACATGCCGTCAGGGCCCTGAGTGCACTAAGAGGCCATGTCGCGGTTTGGGCTGGGCTGGGCTGGCCACCAAAACCTCAAACCAGGACAGGCCATGCCCAGCCTCATAAAACCCCTACTTGCATGTTCTGCCCGTGGATCCAGGAGCCCTGTTTCAGCTGACGCTTGGGCCTTTGGTCCTTGCTAGATAGATCTGCCTGTCTCCAGTCCTGCTTCTGGTCTCATCTCCTGGAGGGACCTAAGCCTCACATTGTAGGTGTAGGTTCTCCTGAACAAAGCCCTCCTCTAGCTTATCCCCATCCCTGTCTCCAGCCTCATCTCCTGCTGCTCCTCACTGCACTCCCTTGATGGACCCTGGACCTGGTTCATTGCCATGCCTAGGACTGCTGACGGACCCTGTCACCAGCACCCAGCTGTGGCCCGTGTTCAAGCTCCATGGGACTGCACTCCAAGAGTGAGGGCACTGTGGGCACTGGGGTCACTCTTGGCTCCCAGCTTGTCCCCCTTCATGAGGCAACCCTGCTCCTGATCCAGGAGAGATGCTTGGCCCTTACACTTTTAACAAAAGGTTCTTTTTATATTCTTTGTATATCTCTATACATATTTACTTGATGCAGTGGGATGAAGAGCTTGTTTTGTTACTACTCTCCGAGCAAACCCACAGCCCAGAACAGCTTCTTCCTTATACAGCAAAAGCAGTACCTTTTCCAAGACAGCTATAAAGATGAGCTGCTTCTATTCATAAAAGGTGAAAATACAGAGTTTTAATTCATGTGGAAAACACTTTCTTTGCACACATTGATCACAAATACATGACTAGACAAAACCTGAGGGTGGGGTTTGGTTTTGTTCTGTTTTGGTTTTTTTTGTTTGTTTGTTTGTTTGTTTGGGGGGGAGGGTTAAACTCTGTTCCTCCCTTATGGGAATAAAATAGTAAATTATTGACTTACCAAGGGTGTTCTCAGTTACACAAATACATCATAAACCTAGATAACAAATGCAATTTTATTACACTTCCCACACGAACTAAATGCCAAAGTGTTTTTTTGTTCTATTCTTTTCTCACTTCCTGAAACATGTGTTTAGGACTGATCCATGTTTACTTAGATAAGAAGCAAGCTATCAACAAATTGTGTTGGAACAGAGTGGATAGAAACAGAGATGTTGATAAACTAAAAAAATATCATTTCAACTGAATAAAAAAAGTGGAAAAAAAAGAGGCCAGTATAATTCTGGAAGATGCTCATGCATTTCAGCCCTACACTGCAATGAACTCATCTGCTTTTCTTTAGCTTTCAAGCACTGAAGCAATATCTACTTTATAACATGAGCTGCTGAAATCATGTAGAACATGAAAGCTACTCTTTTAGGAGCTCAGCCAGAATTTGAATTTAAGCAATGAAAATCTCCTCCTTTAAAACTCACTGATGATATTTAAAATTTTGCAGCCCTGAGACCAGGTTTTCAGGCAATGCGTGTGTATGTGCCACTCACTTCCATGGAGTTCAGATGAAGCCCTGCGGGGAATGAGTGCCTATGGTTGTACCAGAGATATTTGTTCACGCTTGAAAATGTCTTTAAAAAAGGTTGTTGTCTCTAAATATCCAGTATGGCATTAGGACACTGCATGATGCTGCTAGCCTTATGCATAATCACTACTGTCCCTAAAATAAGTAGGATCTGACATTGCAGAAGCATGTCAGGACAGCCAAATGAGCTGAGCAATTACTATTTGAGTGCTAACCAGCTGACTAACAGAGTCAATAAAATAAACGCTGCCAGGCAAAGTGAGCTGTGTGAAGCCTCGTGCAGCAAGACCTTCTGATCATGGCACGCGTTCACGGTCAACACGACAGAAGTTATATTCCTGACGCTACGGCTTTCCAGATAGCCTCAGTTCAAGCGAGGATGGCCATGCTGTCTTTCAGAAGAATCTCTCGTTCTCAATTTTAGTGGTTTTTTTTCTGACAGTTGAGGGAAAGGTAGAGGTAACAGGAAGGTGTTATTCACTGAAAAGACTTCTAATATATTCTTCCCACTTCTAATTTTACCTGAAAACTTCCCAACTTCAGAACTTCAAATGGCCAGAAGATGATCTGCAGATTTTTGTGCACAGGAACAAACCAGGTTCAGGAAGTTCTCATATTAAGGACACCTGGACAGTCTTGCCAGGCCCACAGATATTTTGAAGTGCCCTCAGCAACAACCCAAAAGTGAAGTTTTGAATAAGGTGATACTTCTAGCCCTGCCTATTAAGGAAAGAGACTTCAAAACAAACTAATCTCTCTACAAAGGTTTGGGCACAATATTTTTGGAGATGACGATGCATACTTAGGAAAGGTAAGTCACAGTCCCAAATTCCCCTTGCTATTCTCTTCCTGTATAGATTGGGCATGTTTTAAAAGTTCCAATTATTTTAGCATCTTTTGGCACTTACTTCAAATGCAGACAGAATACATCAAAGTAAGTCAGAGCTCTCTGCTGTCTTGGGCAGCAGACTGAGATACCCACATGGATGAGACACAGCAGACACAAGGAAGGAAATTATTGACTGTCACAAGGCAGGGATCAGCAGAAATGAGACAAACCCATAAAACATATAAGAAGAAAGAGAACATCAACATGAGAAAACTCATGATGAGTCAATAAAGATTTTGTGTTTTAAATGGCAGTATTGGTGAACAAGAAGCCAAATAAAGCTACCTCCTTCCCATTTAGTTACAGGCACTACAGAGCAGCATATTTGTTTTGGGTGACTAAGCTGAACTCTTTTATTTGGTGAGAAAAAGGCATCCTCCCTGCAAAACTGGTTGTTGCTTTCCTGACACTGCAGACTGACTGCCACCATACAGGAAAGGTCAATACTCACCGTAGTTAAGTACTCAGACTCTCCTGCTTTGATTTTGAACTATGGCATTTTCAAAAATTTTGGGAATAAGTATGAACACAGGAGAAAACCGTTAAAAAAAAACAAGTGAGGAAGAGCTGAGCAGAGATAAGGGCATGCACCTCTGCAAGTGATCTGACATCAGGCCCCTCACACCTCTTCTCCATGCTGTCCTATTCTAAAACTAAGGTCGGTCTGTAATACAAACCAGAAAAGTTGTGAAGATGACTACATTAGAGCTTGTGAAGCAATCAGACACCAGGTGCATAAAACAGTTTTTTAATCTCATTACGATACCTCAATGCTAAAGATTTCCTTTTCTAGCATTCTCCCAGCTGCTCTGAGACAAATTGGTTTACAAACTATTGTGCTTTGCATTCAGCTTTATTTACACTGGTTTAGCAACTTGAGCTGCTATTAATAACAGAAATCCTATCTGGCAATTGCAGCACAGATATTCCCCATTTGCCAGAAGATTCTTACCTGCCATGTTTAGTCTCACTTTTGCAAAGCACTGAAGAGCTCCACATAAATGTCTGGATTAGCCTCTCAGATTAATAAACAGATTTTTAAATAGTGTTTTTTTCCCCCCCATAACAAATCACATTACCAGTTATTTTCTTACACAAAAAATCACGTCAATAACCTCCTCCTCAAATGAACATCCCATGATTTTTTAAAAAGGCACAAATAAAATTAGTCTACAAGAGATGTTATATTATTAAAACATATGCTGAAATCAACAACGCTCAAGGCTCTATCATGGCATTTTGTTCTTCATTGGTATTTACATTATTATAGTTCTTATGTATTGCCCTGGAAATCAGCTTTGAAGTGGAATGATGAATAAATGAAGATTTATTATTACTATCCTTATTAAAGGGATTTTAAAGTCATTAGAGACCAACAAGACATAATAATCATATTATATTCAATCTTCTCTAGAACATCTCCTTTGATAGGCCTGCTAACTCAATTATTTAAATATATATTACAGTAAAATGCAGCATGCCTTCTACAATTTGGGATAAGATGGTAATTTTTGTATTTTATTTTCAGTTAACCAGAATTTGTTCTTACAGAATTCATGGGTTTCATGGTAGGTTTCTCTGTTTTAAACACTGGAGTTTCAAATTACAGTGAACACCTGGCTCAATATGTCTACTCAATTGAAAAAAAGGTTAAAAGCTGGGAGGAAATGAGGCACTGGAGCACAATGTTAACGTGCAGTGACTTTTAAAAGTAAAATAAAATAATAAAAAAAAATCCTCAGAGAAGCAATGATCTCTCAAATAGTCAATGGACTTGGCTTCAACCAACCCCACCAGAGAAAGAAACAAAAAGCATCTAAAGGATCTGAGGAAGAACAGAAGCAGAACTGCACCACTTCGAGCAGTTCAGAAAATAGTGTCTGAATAAATAGTGTTGATGTCAAATACTTAAAGGGTGGGTGCCAGGTAGATGAGAACAGTCTTTTTTCAGTGGTGCCCAATGACAGAACAAGAGGTAATGGGCACAAACTTGAACATAGGAAGTTCCATCTTAACATGAGGAGGAACTTCTTTACTTTGAGGGTGGCAGAACACTGGAACAGGCTGCCCAGAGAGGTTGTGGAGTCTCCCACACTGGAGACATTCAAAACTTGCCTGGACGCCGTCCTGTGCAACCCGCTGTAGGCGACCCTGCTCTGGCAGTGGGGTTGGACTAGATGATCTCCAGAGGTCCCTTCCAACCCTGACCATTCTGTGATTCTGTGACAATCAGACAGGTCTTTCCTCCTCCCCCCAGCAAACACTCCCATTATAGTCACAGTTCTTTTCCATCAGTTACAAGAGGGAACCTTATAACCCCAGGCTATCACTAACCCCCTTCTTCTCTGCCCTCTGAAACTTCCACCTTTATTCAACTTTGACAACAGAGATGGTATAGAGTAGCCACAGAGTCTGTATCACTGTAGGCTAGCATTGGCAGGTCTTATTGCCTAGCTGGAAAACAAGTACAATGGTATCGATGACCATCTAGTCCATTCCTCAGTAGCTCCACTTCCTACTTGTGGAGTTGCAATTATAGCAGCGGAGCAAAGCAGGAAAGCTCTTGAGCACCAAAGATCGAGCTCACAGAAAAGTCACATGAATGACTGCCTTGTTGCCAGCGCACTTATTTGTGGAAAAAGAGTGGCATGTGGGAAAGCAAAGGTTTTTCAGCTATGTGGCTAATGCTTACAACCACACACTACAAAAATCCCTAAGTGGCAAAAAAACCCAGTGGCCTAAGGCATAAGAGCGAGCAAAACTAGCTAGAACCAAATAAAAGTATTTTCATATCTCTCCTCACTCAAAATGACCTATTTAATGCAAAAGCAAGATGAAAAGTACAATCCTTACTTTTGACTCTTTCTGTCTGCGAGTTGTCTGGGCATGATGGTCAAGGAAGAAAGAGTACCAAGGAAGAAAGAGTATCTCAGGTGTTAGGCAAACAATGGGAGATAATATACTGTAAGCCATATCTTTCAGATCACACCAGCTGTCCAGGGAAGGCAGCACCAGCACTGAGGTATTTTCCTTCAATTCACTCATTGCTCTTCCAAGTCCTTCAGGATTTCCTCCACTTGTGAAACATCTGAGGCAAACTGGGCTATGACAACGATGACGCTCATTACCTGCTACTTCTGTACAGGCACTTTATGTCACATTAGTCCCCAGATGTGACCACTGCAAGTGTTCATCATCTATGAACATCATGATATATGCATACTAATATTCTCAGGATGTTATTGACACTCTTACTACATCAGCCACCTTCCAACCTCATTTGTTGTCTCTGTTTCTTTTACTTTGCTGCTTCATTCTCCAAAACTACTTCTCTTACAGACTGCCTCTAACTCCCTCTCCGTTACCTTCTTGCTCCTCATGAACCATCCAATTTTCCTGCCACTCACCTTGATCTTGCTCTGCCTAATCATTCTGCAGTTAATTTTCGATTCCTACAGGCTGCAGAGATACTCAGCTCTTGGCCACTGGCTGGATGAGACACTTCTGTCCCTTCCCAGAAATAAGAAAGGAAACACTCAGCAATTCTTGGCACATGGAACTGGAGAGGCAGATGCATGATGGAAGTGCTGCAGTGCTTTTTTAACCTTTGTTGACCCTGTGGTTCCTCCTGTATCGCTGGAAACTTATTCTGCTAAGATTTGTCATCCTAGCCGAGACTGTCCGTTCAAATCTAGCACGACTACACTCTCTCCTCGCAGGGAGTTGATAATGGCACCCTCTGATAAAGCACTGACTTCCTCCTTCATGACTTAAGGAATAATTCTGCAGAATGTGTTACATGGAATTAATTTGGGACTAACAACATGAGAGTTTAATAGAAAAGGAAATGAGCAGAATACTCTGAACTTTCAGATCCAACTCGTAACAAACAATGCAATTTCCACTACAGTTTCCAATATGGAAGAAGGAGGAGCAGGAATAGTATTCAGGCTCCTATGAAAGAGCATTTGGCAAGTCCAGAAGATTGTTAAGAAGGACGGTAAGTAAGATGTTAAGGTGTAATTGTCTTGCCTCTCTTTTTTATATTAAAAAATTGTGTTCAGGAACTACACAAGGCACTGTACACGTGAAGCATGCAGCTTCCTGCTTCTGGCCATTTAAGCATCCTGTTGATTTATAGGTCCCAAAAGGACAGCAGTAAAGCTAGGTACACTGCAGCTCACCTTTCTCATACACCTAATCCCTGATCTAGGGGCTTTCCCTCAGCAGCAAGGGAAAGATGTGGCTTCTGTGCTCATTCTGGTTACTATTCAACAAGTCACAGACTCCAACTCTTTGGTGAAAAAGGATCAGTAATGGAACTGGATCTTTAGCAACAACAAACTGCATACCTAAACTAAAGTATGTGCCAGAAAGTGATTAACCACAGGTAGTATTCCTGACATTGACAGGTTTCTGTAAAATAGGGAACTCAAATGGATCCCAGAATAGCTAAATGATATCGCTGACACCAGTCCAGCTCTGTAAAGTGGGAGCACTTTAAAATCCCTTCAGTCTTCTCGATCCTCTGCCTGCAGAAGTTATTTTAGGTTTTTTGTCATTAAAGTTATGATCTTTGGTCTGCAGCATGCAGTTAAACAAACAAACAAAAAAAGCTGACACACATATTGTCAAAAGTTGCACCCTCACTAAATATCAGATAAAATATAAACTCAAATTCCTTTGAAAAACTAATAGAGCTTTTTGTTCATGAAAGCACTTAAAGCCTGTTTTAAATAAATGCAACATACTGAACTCACGATTCCAAAACCAGCATCCCTTGGGTTAGCGAAGGAGCACCCATCATTTACTCCTGAAGTCGGCTGAACAACTACTTTCTCTTCAGATTATGTGTCTAGGTATTCTTATTTTAGGATCCACTGTGAGAGGAAGCTAGCCATCAGAAAGGCTGAAAGAGTGAAATATCATTGCTTTTGAAATTAAAGGGAGATATCTTTTGCTGCTAGATGTGTCATTCCCATGACTACACAAACAATTGCTACAAAAACCACCAGAAAAGAGAAGTTTGGCATACTCAGTAGCAATGTACCTATTTTAGGAATAACAGTACCAAGTTAGCTTATTCACAGCTGACTTAACTTTCAGATAGGTATCTGGGCAGATCTAGAAATATAATTTCTGAACAGTGTTCCAGATAATTCCTAACATTTTAAAAACTGAATTATGATTTACATCATTACCTAAAAAACACTTAGTGTATACTAACAGAATCGTGGGGGGAATAACGAAGTCGACTATGTATCACATCGCTTTACCTATCGTGATGCACAAGTGTGTGACAAGACCTGGATCATAGGCCACTCTTCCCATACAGTGAAACAGAAGTTTTCCTCCCATATCCAGAGCTTCCCAGTACAACCGAATCCCTCACAGAAGGTTATTTCTAATTTCATTATACCTTTAAACCCTGTTTGCTATAGGATTTCAGAACTAACGTTTTATCACTTTACAGGACAACAGTACTGAGGAATTATTTTTCTTACTGAATATTTTTATTTTTAGGAAATGAGCCAACTATTTTGGTACTTAATGACAAATACAAAACAGAGACATGTATATGAATATGAGGGGAGTGTGCAACTCGTTGTCTTTTAACTATTCCAGGATGCACAGAGTTAAAGACAATGCAGTACTTTAGAATGTTGATTTTCCACTAAGGTTTTCACCCCAACTTCTGTTTCAACTGTCATGGTACTGTCCCTTGGAGGGGCCAACTGCACTAGCATAATGATTTATTTTAACATGCATTTTCCTTTATATTTTGTGAAAGGTTAAGGCTCCCAAATATACTTTCCAGAACACTCATTATGTTGGAGAAAGATGAAATCCTGCAACACTTACCACCAAACACATCTCCGTTCTGATAGTTTTTCCCCTTTTGAGTTTCCTCTTCGTTTTGAACAGTAGAAACATGCTTGGCGGAGGCACAGCCCATAGCTTCATTCAGACAGCTCCAGCTGGACCAAACCACAAATCATGTCTAGAGACGCACACTCATTGTTTGAAAAATAATCCACCTTCCCGTGTGGTTGTCAAGACTTTTACCTAAAGATGGCAAAAGAGAGAGAAAAATATTGACAAAAGGTAACCTCTAAATGTAGAGCTTCAAGAAGACAAATAATGGGGTTTGTGAAGAGAAGTACAAGAGCACAGGCTGTCTCCATCACCTTAGGCTGTTAAAACCATATTCAATAAACATCTGATGTAGGTAGATCACGATATAGGTAGACCAATCCTGCCTTGGGACAGGAACTCAAAGTCTCCTCCAGCCCTATTCTTTAATCCATGGCTTGAAGAAAGCAACACGTGCACAGATACATTTCCCACCTACCCAGCTATTCCCACCGAACACAGGGTTTTTTTGGAAAGAAGATAAGAAACCAGCAATATCCGCTCCTCGTGTTCCTTTTACCAATCTACCCATCAAGCCAGATTTCTTACAAAGTCTTTTAATGATTAAGAGCTGCTAATTGCAAGTGTTCAGACAATATACCACCCCTAAATCAATTAAAGAACTTATGTTAATAGATGTGAAAGGCGATAGCAAGTTCTATTGTATTTTTTCTACCTGATCATTGCTCTACTAGATCCATAAAACCTCCACCGCTCAAAAAGGCAACTATCCCCATTTTAAGATGGAATAACACTCCCTGAACAATTCAGATGTCACATAAAACAAAAGGGAGAAGAAAAAGCTAGTTTATAGCTGCAATATTTTATATTTTTTAAAAAGCATTAAAACCACAAACTGTTTAATGACTAAATGGTTCCACACTCAAACAAAATGAACTTCAAAGTTGGATGAGATGACCTAGCTTACCTTTCCACCAGCAAAACCTTCCAGATGAGGAGAAGAGCTAGAGGAAAACAAGAACCACCCTTTTTGAATTTGATGTGTAACAGCAGATGGGCACTCGTACCTCGGATATAGCAGTATTCATCTCACCAGAAATGTATAACCCCAAAGAAGGTCTTTTGAGTTTTATTTCCCTGTGTGCTCAGCATGAACTGCACGCCTGCCCATGCCAAGACAGCACTGTGAAACATCAGAACGTGGTTACAGACCCTCCGCAGCTACCCTTGGAGGGAGTTCCCTGCTCATCCCCAAAGTCACAGAAACAAGGATGTGGCCAGCCGGGCCGAGAGCGATTCTGCTTCTGCCATTGCAGCCACAGGTGCCCTGACAAGCAGCTTTTACCATGTAAGGGGAAGGACTCTGAATGCAGAACCACCTCTCATGTCTACTCACAGACCAGCTTCCACCTTCCATCTTGCTCTACACAGAAAAGTGTTTTTCTCCACTAAACGAGCATATTCCACTCAAAGCGTACAACGTATATATGCTCAATCCCTGTTCTAAGCAGCTCACCCTCCCAGTCACACCTGTACATTTTTCTTTATGTTCGGTATATTCCCCAACACACTTTTTCCTTTTCTTTCCACCTATATACGCACACTTGAGCACAAATTTCCAATTACCCAATCCTTCTCTTCTTCCTTAGCCACAGCTATATATTCACCTAAAACCGCAGGATTTTAAACCAGGCATTCATGCTGTTAGTGGAAGGGGGTGAGCAGACCCCCGTTGAGCTATTTTTTTAAACCCTATTATGATTACTTTTTTTGTTTTTTAAAGAAAACCTAGGTTTTGTAGAAAAAGTCAGTGTTAAGCTAAGGAACCTTTCTGCGTCCTCAAGCAATCGTCAAGGCTATTCTTCAAACCGTTTTAATCCATCTGCTTGTCAGGTGTATAGACAAAGCTATAGCCCTGCTAAGAAACAAATCGTTCTCAAGATCCCTCTGTGCACATCCAAGCAGTCAATGTCCAAAGCAGGCCATCCAAATTACACTGTCATGTGTCGCAAATACCGATAAACTCGTTCTATGTAAACTATATTTGTTTTTCTTAAGTTTTTGCAATGCAGTGAGGGTCAAAGCTGACAACTCATCTTCACGTGTGTCCAAAGAGCATGACAGCCTGCATTAAGGTAACAGGTCTTCACCTCACTGTTAGGGTGGGAAACAGGGATTGATAAGGATTTCAAGCATCAGCCACACTGTGCTTGCTCAGGAAGTAGGTCAAGACACGGAGGTGTGAGAGATTGAGGAGAAACAGCAGACTGGGAAGGGGAACCACTAACTGGACTGGAAATTAAATGTGGACTAATTCTCTTAGAGGATGCAAATTTGCTTAAAGACAGTAGCTTTCAGTAGACCAGCTGAAACAAATAAGGGAGTAAAAACAACCAAGCTTTTTGCCACAAAAGACCCTGTTTCAGATGTCAGATAAAAAGCAGGAGCCTCAAGGTAAGCAGAGCCTGAAAACAGTAACTTTGATTTCTGATTTAAAATATAACCAGTTATATTATCCCAGGAAAAAGGATGTGGCCAGCTATGGGGCAAAGAGCAAGGGGAGACCCGATGTAACCCCAGAAAAAACAAGGAGGTGTGTAGGTGGGAGCTCTAACAGGCTGTACGTGGCGGAAATCACTGCACACTGCAAACCCAGCATCTCTGTCACAGAACAACTGAACTAAACAGAAGCACCTGTTAAATGAATTACGCTGTTGCCATATTCAACTATTTTTCCTCTTTCTTTTTCTGTCTTTCAGCAGGGACCATTTACAAAAAACAAACAGCTGCTTAGTAATAAAACCCACGTGTATATTTTAATAGCAGTGGGTTGGGTTATGGGAAGGGATTTTTTGTGAAGCCTTATACACAGACAACACGCAGCAAAACAAATCGCAAAATACTTAATTGTTGACTAGTACCCAGGAGGGTGATGGTCCTGTTACTCAGGACTGGCGAGCTGTAGAAGCAAATAAATGCAGAACATGAATGCAGAAGGATACAGCTTTGGGGGAGGGAAGAAAAAAAATATTCACAGTCAAATCTCTCCTGCAGTACCCTGGTAGCACACACCAACCTTACTAAAAATATAGTCAGGTTTGAAGACACACTGTGATTAAAGGCAATAAATGAGAATATAAGAACTGTAAGTTTTACCTTTTACATTAAAGAACAGTAATCACAGCAGTATCTGAAAAAACTACACAACTAATACTTGGATTGTGGAGGCAATTTCTCCTGGTGCCAATAAATTTGGCTGAGAAAGTTACTCCAAAATGAACTCCAAGGTAAGTCCAACACACACACACAGGCACATTTCTTGGACTACTGTAAACATAGTGCAGTGATACTGCTAACACTGTGACACAGATAACTAAACCCAGAATTAGCAGTGAATTAAAAAAAAAAAAAGAGAGAAAAGCAGCATTAATTTTACAAGAGATGAAATCTGAGATACACAACACTGTGACTCTCTTCAGCCTTACACAGCCCCAGCCTCGGGGAAATCTCTTGCCTGAGTACCGAAGCCCACAGCAACAAGGTTTGGGTATCACTCAGAAATGAGGTGCCGGTCCTCATTCAGTGGGATGCCTGCAGAGAGTTTTGAGGATATGAAACACAGTACTTCAAATGGCAGCAGAATAACGCATCCGTTCCGCCTCCTCCCCCACTTTTCCACAAACACAATTTTCCCTTTTGTCTTCCTGAGCATTTTGGGGGCATACAGATTTTTAGAAGCCAAAAATAAAAAGAATAAGAAAACCTCAAACCATTTGCAGTTCATGTTCACCACCCACCATCATTAATTATCAAGATTTGAGAGGCAATTTACAAGCTCCAATCTGCAAAACGCTAGTGAGAAAAATCTCAGGCAGATCAAAAGTGTCTACACCACCCTCAAATTAAATGCAGCAGGTTTAAGATTAACATCTTATGTGCAGGTCAAGAGGAGACTAGAGAGGCTCTCAGATGCTGTATTTTGTACCCCAAGTTTCTTCTGAGCTAAAAAAAAAAAAAAAAAAAAAAAAAAGAGCTTAGTTCTTAGAATAGAGATTGACGTTGGAAACCTTTACAATTCCTTTTTTTCTTTTTTTTTTGAGGTATGCCTATATTGTGCTTTTTCTTTTACCAGCTATTTCAACAATTCATTAATCCGCTGATCACCCCTCACCTCTTATTTCTGCACGTACAAGGCTGCATCCTTGACAAAACATTTTGCTTCCATGGCTGAAAATGAAGCACTTGATAGCAAACGGAGAATCTCCAGTGTTTTACAACAAATGAATGTTAATTCTTCTATTACAACAGGTGTATTTGTTTTTACCTTTATTGCACTGAGATAACTAATCTTTCATCTTCTTCAGGCTGCAGATACATCTAAAAGTTTCCTTTTGTGTTGACCACACAGGAAATAAGTTTAAAATTTCACAAAGCTCAAGAGATCAAAGCAATGAGCTTCGTGTAACCATGAAAAAACCCTAAGCTACAAAGAAAAAACACTCTGGCTTTTCCTATCATACAACCTAGTCCAGGCAGAACCCAAGGATTCAACTTACTGCTATTAATTACACTTATTTCCTATAAGAAATAGGCCTGTTTGATTTCTATTTGATTGTTTTTCCCCCCAAACAAGCAAGCAGCAATGTCTTCTGAATTTGCCCTCCATGAGGGTCATTAGAAGTTAGCACCTGGGAGTCCCCCCAGTGTGATATCCCTCTTCCTTAGCTACCCTCCTCCACCTCTGCCACAAATAATGGCTTTCATAGAATTGCAGAATCATAGAATACCAGGTCGGAAGGGACCTCAAGAATCATCTGGTCCAACTCTTCTTGGCAAAAGCACAGTCTAGACAAGATGGCCCAGCACCCTGTCCAGCTGAATCTTAAGAAGTGCCCAATGTTGGGGAATCCACCACTCCCCTGGGGAGATTATTCCAATGGCTGATTTTTCTGATCACGAAAAATTTTCCTCTTGTGTCCAATCAGAATCTCCCCTGGAGTAACTTGTACCCATTACCCCATATCTTTTCCATACAACTCCTTGTAAAAAGGAAGTCTCCATCTTCTTTGTAGACACCCTTTAAATATGGGAACGTGGTGATAAGGTCTCTCCAAGCCTTCTTTTCTCAAGGCTGAACAAACCCAGTTCTCTCAGTCGTTCCTCATATGGCAGGCTTCCCAGGCCTTTGATCATCTTTGTGGCCCTTCTCTGGACCCTCTCCAGCCTGTACACATCTTTTTTGCATAGCAGGGACCAAAACTGAACACAGTATTCCAGGTGTGGCCTGACAAGTGCTGAGTAGAGTGGGATAATGACTTCGTTATCTCTGCTGGTTGTTCACGCAACCCAGCATCCTGTTGACTTTCCTTGCCACAGCAGCACACTTTTGCTCATATTGAGCTTCTTGTCCCCAGGACCCCCAGGCCCCTTTCCACAGAATTACTCCCCAGCCGGGTAGATCCCAGCCTGTGCTGCACCCCTGGATTATGTTTTCCCAGGTGCAAGATCATACACTTGTTCTCACTGATCTTCATAAGGTTCTTGTCAGCCCACTCTTCCAGCCTATCCGGATCTTCCAGAGTGTCCACTTCCCACTCAGCTTGGTGTCATCAGCAAACTTCATCAGGCTACACTTGATCACACCACCCAGATCACTTATGAAGGTAATGAACAGCATCCTTCACTTCCTTCAAGCTTTTGGGGTTTGAGTTTGTGGGTTTGGGGTTTTTTTTTTTCCCAACTGCCAAAAGGCATTTTTGAGCCAAAAAGACAGAACTTCTGCCTTTGAAGTGCAACAATGGCCTAAGGGAGGGGAGTGGAAAAAAATATTATAAAATATACATATCTCACATAAGATCTCTTTGTCCTTCAAATTATTTGAACCAGCATTGCTGGTGAACAGCACAGTTATATTGAAAATTAACCCACTGACCTGCTAAATGAACGGGGCAAGGTTACAGCAGAATGAGAGTTACAAACACATTGGAGTAATACCTTGCAGTGGCAGAATAGGAAAAAGAAAAGTCAGAGTGGTGATACTCGGTTCCTTTGAACCCATAGGCAGAACATGCTCCCCTCCACCTGTTGATAGTAACAGACATGAAATTAATCGTTTTCTCCTGTTCTATGAATAGTTTGTCTCCATGATGAAAAATTTCTGTGTTTTTTTACCACATTTCAGCATCCTATTGGAAACACGCTGTTCCAGCCTGCTGTGTGAATGCAGCAGTAATCTCACTGAAAGGGAAAAGAATGAGTGCAGTGCTATAAAATCAATAACACACAAGGAAACACAGAGAAAGTGCACCACAGCTTTATAGCATTTTACTCAAGCTGCACTAAAAATACCATTGACAAATTAAACTAGCCCAGTTACCCAGTCAGATGGTGGAGCTGCCATTTGCATGTATCCTTTCTTGGGAAGCCATGTTCAGCAGAAATCATATTTTAAGCAATCACTTTTCAAAAACCAAACAAGAATACTGCAATTTGACAGCTAAAGAAATGAGACAGAAAAACCACAGAAGCTCGTCTACCTAGTCTTTCCCAGCAGGGGAGGCCTGGTTTGAATTAATACTACTAATTCATATCATCAGGTTATTTGTTTTATTACAGGACAGGCTTTGCCCTGCTGAGGCTTATCTTACCTTTTTTATCAGTAAAATTAGCCTCTTATTTTCTTTTATTTTGTTTGCAATCTGCATTTCTGCTGATCCAATACATGTTTTTGATGTATTAAAGCAACAAGCAATTTCCAATAGAACAGCTCCCAAATGCAACATGATACTTCTATGGAGCATTTTCTCCTTATTCAGTCTCATAAATACCACCAGTGAGTCCCTGGGAAGAGATTTTACACATCACACAGTAAAATGCAAATGAGAAAGGGAAGGGGAATCGCATTGCGATCTTCCTCTTCATTCACATAGAGTGGAGTTAAAGTAACACTAGTGTGAAAAGCCCAGCAACCCAGGAGCAAGTATGTCAGTCACAAGACCTAACAATTTTGCTGTTTCCAAAGAAAATTAATTCAGTTTTACTCTGTTTTGGTTTTGTTTTTTTTTTAAACCTCAAATACTTTAGGAGTACTGATAGGAAGATTATGACCACCATTACAGAATGCAGTTCTAGCATCTAATTTTTTTTCCCTCTTTCTAGGAGAATTAAGAGACAAAACACTGAAGACAGATGAGACTTCATGAGACTATGGGCTGGCAGTACTATCGGGTATGGGGTGTTTTTCTTGCATACAGAGTAAAAACGCACTAGAGATGGTATGTTTCTGGTAAGAAAGCAAAATTGTCATAAAACGTATTTCACCTGCACAGTCTCTTTCAAACCAGTATTGCCAAAGAATCAGGACATTTATTCTATGTACTTTCCTGTTGCATAAAAACCAAGCACTTTTAATTAAAAATACAATTATATGACAATAAGCTGAGAGCACCTTAAATACTTCCTGCTTCTGTATAAGGGATTACAAGGACACTACAGAATTGCAGTAGAGATTTCCACAACACACACATAATGTCCAGATGTGTGTTTGGTATTGAACACATTTCAGAGCCAGTTTCAGAGCTGGTGGGTCACTACAGTATCTCAGTCCATTGCCTGGTACTTCTCTTTTGGGTCACAATCAGTGCTAGATGATTGAAAACCCAACAGAAACCAACAGGAGGGACCTGATTAAAGGCAACAAGACCCTTTCCACTGACTTTAGATGGCTTGAGGTCACTTCCTAAGACTCAAATTTCGTGGAAGAAAGATTGTTTTACGATTTATTTCCAAAGGGATTTTGGAAATGTCATGCTGGTGATTACAGCCGAGCCAGGCACGCTGGTGTGATGGGAGATACTAGGCAGGACTACAGAAAAGCCATGTGCAGTTCTCCTTAGTACCTGACTTTCCTGTATAAGTAAGCATAATTTCCAGCACTTACCGTAATGGGATGGTGCCCAAATACCTCTAAAGCATAAAGAAAACCAACAATAAGCTCTCCTATTTAATTTTATTTCTGTCTTCATGGTTTAAGAGCAAGATATGGTTTACTGAGCAAGATACAGTAAAAGGCCCTGAGGTACAGGAACAGTGATTTATACAATGTTTTCTACACATCTAAGTATGGCTCTGAGCATCATCTCCCTTTTGAGAACTCACTCCCCTTGCTTTGCCTTACTAAAAATAATTTAAAGATGCAACCATTATACCTAGCCAATCAATCCCATCATGTAGAATTAGACTAAAATAAAATTATGTAGTAGCTGTAGCCATGCCATCAACAAAACCATTTGCTGTGGAAGAAAACCTTAAGAGATAATTACCACCCTGTGAAAAAGCAGCTTCATCCTCCTAAATTCCTCCTGCCCTCTTCCCACCAGTGACTGGGAATGCACCTCTAGATGTAAACATTGACTTTGGCCTGGAGCTGAACTCTTTTTAGGACTGCCCCTCGCCCAAAAAAACAGTGGCTCAACAAGTCTCTCCTAAAAATGCAGAGCACATACTTCCTTATTTCAACAGTAAAGGCATCAAGTGTCTAATATCACACATTGGTTGTATTAGGCTTGGACTTTTCAGACTTGGAGGTCTAATTTTTACTCTTTGTTCTTCCACGCTTTTACTTCCTTCTCAAACTACTTCTTAGTCTTTCTCACATGTCACCATGATGATGGAAATAATCACACAGAGATGGGTCTGCTAGATGCCTCCAGCTGTGCGAGATGAAACCTCTCCATTGTGTGGCGATGATTAGCATCTTTCAAAACTCACTAAGAGCACCTTTTGCATCATTGTATCACAAATCCTGCACAGCTGTGGTCCCCAGGAAAGGGACTTGTAGACTCCCTGAGATCTGGGGTGCACAAAGAAGTTTCTGTCCCTGCTCTTCAGCCCATCCAGCCTCAGTGCCATGCACCCAAGGTGGTGGTACTAGGGCAACGTGATGCTGAAAGAGCAGAGATGAATTCTTCCTCTCCGACACTGTGTGCAGCACCTCCTGTTGCAGCAAAACTTACTTTGAGATCTAAGACAAAGCGCACCGAAAGCATCAGTGGCACACCACCTGGCTCTACTGGGCAGGAGAGAGGAAGAGGAGTGTGGCTGACCTACCACCCACTGCTGCAGCGAGGAGGCAGCAAAACCACCCCATTGTGGGGAGGACTGGGGCAGGGTGTATTGGAAGAAGACTGGTCTATACAAGATGACATGCTGGTGCTGAGGGAAGGGTACTGATGATTTAGTCTCCTTTGACCAAGTCCATTTAATCCTCACATGTATTTCAACTGTACTCCATACCTACAAATAACTAATGCATCTATGGCCAAAACAACCCAAAGCTAAATAAAAATTCCAATCCAACTTGCACAACTCAAGAGCAACCAGCTGACCTCCAAGGTTTATTTCAGGTGCCATGGAAAATGCAGGGTCTCCTGGACACTGAGATTTGGAAATGTCTCAGTATGTTAACCAGTCAATGAGACAAGAGATGTTGGATGGAAGCACCGATTATTGAATACCCGAGGTGCTCAGTGACACACAGGTTGCATGAAGTTCTTCCAAACAAGCTGGGCAAGTGTCCGTCAGTGCTGGAGCACCTTCTCAAGTATGTCCTCAAACACATCTTGCCATTAATGGATAATGACAGCTTTGATACTTCTATGTAGTTTTGTTTCAGACAAAGTGAAAAACTAGTTCCTGTGGACTTGTGTGCATATTTTTTTAGGCACAAGAATTCCTAATGAAATTATCTGTAATTGCACATTTTCAGGGTTTCATCCCCCTTTAGACCCTATCTATTGTAACAGGTCTACAATAAAAAGCCCCCCAATCAGTTGACTAGATGTTCCCTAGAAAATCCTCAAAAAACGTACAAAAGAGATGACAGACCCCATTGTCTCCCCCCATCTCCAGCTGCATCAATGAATGATGACCACAAATACAGCAACAATTAATCTATCACCCCAAAATGATCACCTCCAAACTTACAGCATGGGATTATCCCACCTCACCTTGGGAAATTACTTTCAGACCCTCTAGCCCACCTCTAACATATGCTCTCCAGTTACGCTGTGTGCTTCCAGCTGTCACTTGGAAACCTTTCCTTGCTCCCCAGTAAGTTTGTCCAAGCAGCAAACTCAGCCAAATTCACCTCCGCAGAGGAAGTGGGGAGCAGCTGCAAGCTGGAGGGGTGCTGCTGGATGTCTCTGCAGCAATATAGAGCCCAGGACCTGCCATCCGGGTTGCTTCCAAGACATTTTTCATCCAAAGAGCTGTGGCAGGAGCTACTTCATGTGCCACTTAGGTTGAAATTAAAACAAAACAACTCAGCTATGCAGAAGTCAAGGGGCTGAGATGCTGGGGACCTGCTGCTAATGTGTCAGCAAGGAAGCATTTGCCATATGCACCTCTGCTGTTTCTGTGCAGTTAAAACATGAAACAATTTACAAGTAACAAGTGGTGTCCCTCAAGGGTCAGTACTGGGTCCAGTCCTGTTCAATATATTCATCGATGATCTGGACGAAGGGATAGAGTGTACCATCAGCAAGTTTGCTGATGACACTAAACTGGGAGGAGTGGCTGATACACCAGAAGGCTGTGCTGCCTTACAACGTGACCTGGATAGGCTGGAGAGTTGGGCAGAGAGGAACTTAATGAAATTTAACAAGGGTAAATGTAGGGTACTGCATCTGGGGAGGAATAACCCCATGCATCAGTACAGGTTGGGGGCCGACCTCCTGGAGAGCAGCTCTGTGGAAAGGGACCTGGGAGTCCTGGTGGACAACAGGATGACCATGAGCCAGCAATGTGCCCTGGCGGCCAAGAGGGCCAATGGCATCCTGGGGTGCATCAAAAGGAGTGTGGCCAGCAGGTCGAGGGAGGTCATCCTCCCCCTCTACTCTGCCCTGGTGAGGCCGCATCTGGAATACTGCGTCCAGTTCTGGGCTCCCCAGTTCAAGAAGGACAGGGATCTGCTGGAGAGGGTCCAGCAAAGGGCTACAAAGATGATTAGGGGATTGGAACATCTTTCATATGAGGAGAGGCTGAGGGATTTGGGTCTCTTTAGTCTGGAGAAAAGAAGATTGAGGGGGGATCTTGTTAATGCTTTCAAATACTTGAAGGGAGGATGCCAGGGGGATGGGAGCAGTCTTTTTTCAGTGGTGCCCATTGATAGGACGAGGGGTAATGGGCACAAACTTGAACATAGGAAGTTCCATCTTAACATGAGGAGGAACTTCTTTACTTTGAGGGTGGTGGAGCACTGGAACAGGCTGCCCAGAGAGGTTGTGGAGTCTCCCACTCTGGAGACATTCAAAACCCGCCTGGACGCTGTCCTGTGCAACCTGTTGTAGGTGACCCTGCTCTGGCGGGGGGGTTGGACTAGATGATCTCCAGAGGTCCCTTCCAACCCTGACTATTCTGTGATTCTGTGATTCTGTAATTTAAAGAGGCCTCCTTTTTTTTGGAGACAAGCTCAAGAAAGAAGAAATCTTTCTTCACTAACCCAATAACACTTAAATGACAGAGTAAGCGCAGAGATGCTGCTCAAAACCACAGGAGGTGGTTCATCCAGACCAGCAAGGAGTAATCTCAGCACAGGCACCCATTCCCATGCATGGCTGCCTCCTCTACAGCTGAAACGACAGCTACAATCTAGGTAAAAATCATCAGTTTAAAATTAATGACAAAAGCTAACAAAGCAGCTCATTTCACTCTTAGCTTTTGTGAACAACTGTATAGAGTTCAGCATTTCTACTGGGGATCTTTTCCACACAGTCAGGACATTTCCCAACTGTAGTCCTATGTAGATGGCACAAACAGGAATGAAAGGGATGCAACACCGAAACCTGCATTCCCCAAATTACACTACTGCTCTCTTCTGCTTAGCAGGGTTACTCCTCAGGATCAAGGAGGAGAAAACAGGATTTTTCTTGCTCAGGCCCACAGTACCTAAATGTTTGCGTCGGTATGGTTTCATCCAAGAGCCTTATGCGATACCCCACATCTGATACCATAACCTATTGCCCAGAAACCAGAGCTGGAAGGGTGGCAGAGAAAGCAGGCTCTGCTTAGGAGCAGGAGAGCTTCAGAAACTGTTAGCCAAGAACAGGAAGCTGAATAAAGATAGGTGAGAGAAGAGCTGGGAAACTGGGAATAAAAGCAGTGTGTTGCTGCTCCTGTAAAACCTGTTGTGATCCATCCCCTTCTTTGATTGCAACTCCCCATCCAGTGCTTTAGCACCGGCACTTCTGGACATCATCATTTCTAGGCCTGACCTGCACTGCACTGATCCACCATCAGAGCATTTGTTATCTGCTTCAAAGCAAAGGTCACCCAGCTGAGCAAGAGATCCAGCTCATGGTCCATGTCTGCAGAGGTTACTGCTCCCAGCTGCCAGTGTTGTCCCCTCTTTAAGGGACACTTGTTCCCAGAGAGAACTTCTGCCACTCCACCCGGGACATCCAGGTCATGTCAGTCTGTGCCCCTGACTCCTCTATGCAAGTGGCTGAATCCAAAGCTACTTGCAGTTGATTCAATCAAGTCTTAAGAGTGATTGATCCAGCTGCTGTCCTGAAATGCACCCACGCAGGATGGGTACACTTGGATTTACTCAGTTCATCCAAAGCTGGTTTGAAATCACTTTTGCAGATCAAATGTTGCAACTTTCCAGGTCAGCAGATTTTTAGTGCAGCACCAATGCAGGCAAATGCCACACCAGTGACTCTTGCATGTACAGCATGGACTCAGATTGCATAAGGCATTAAAAAAATATTAAGTTGTCTTTGCAAAGTGTGCATGTGCCTTCAAGTCTCTTTAGGAACAGTGAAGATTACAAACTAATAAGTGGTGCTCACCATCAAAAACTGAAACTGAAACTAACTCGAGGACCGGGAACCATCCAAAAAAATATTTCAAGTACTGCTCCCAACTCCCTCCACACAGCACATGGAACACAACTCATCTAGGGGGGTCATATATCAGTCTAGCTGCGGGACCATGAAGTTTCTGAAGTCAGGGAGACCAATTGCTGGTTTGAGGTCCAGGAGCTGTGAAAGGTGTATAACTGAGCACAAACAAGCTGGAGGAAATAATCCTGAAAAAAACCTCAGCAAATGAAGTGCTCTCCCACATCCCCTCACAGTCCCCTGGCCACACAGCTGAGCTCTCACTGTGATTTTTCTGCCAAACTGATACATGAATAGAAGAGAGGAAATAAACCAACTCAAAACATTACAGCCTCACAGGAGTCAAAGCAAGGAGAGAAACCCATACAGAGCAGGGAAAAAATCCTGTGCAACCACAGGAGCAGAAATGTCTAATAAATAACTGAGAAAGGTTCCAAATACCATTGAATACCATAAGTAGGAATTGAAGTGTAACAGGACATTTTTTAAGAACTGTGGTGCCAGAACAATACAAATGGTTACAGGATTACAGGTCTTGTGGATAATCCATGACAAAATATGCCAGCGCAGACATCCAAAACTGCTAAAGCTCTGCAGATGCTCACCCAGGAAAACTGATGGGAATAAAAGTTAATGCAACACTTCGCTTTGCAAGCAAGAGTGGAACAAAATAATATAGGTCCCCTGAAGAATCCAGAAATATGGATTACAAAAGATTGAGAAGACTTAGAAAAGTAAGAAGGACATGAGTACATACACTATTTGGTTGGCTTTGAGGAGAGGCTGAGCAGGTAATGGCTCCAAGGATGCGAACGCATCACCCAGACTAGCTCTTCACTGGTCCACACTGGGCCCCTAATTCATACCCAAGGGCAGAGGACAACGTTCACAGACATGTGGAAATTTCACCCACTGCACCATTTTCATCATCTTGAGACCAGAAGGACAAACCTGATTCAAACGTATTTTCCAATTTATTCTGCTATGCTCCAAGTAGGTCTCCTTTCTCATGGGGATGAATGGAGCTGGCCCTCCAGGAGCTATTTTTATAGACTCATAGAATGGTTACAGTGGGAAGGGACCTTAAATATCATCTAGTTCCAACCCCCCTGCCATGGGCAGGGACACCTCCCACTACACCAGGTTGCTCAAAGCCCCATCCAACCTGGCCTTGAACACTTCCAAGGATGGGGCATCCACAACTTCTCTGGGCAACGTGTACCAGTGTCTCACCACCCTCACAGTAAAGAATTTCTTCCTAACAGCTAATCTAAACCTACCCTCTTTCAGTTTAAAACCATTACCCCTCATCCTATTACTACATTCCCTGACAAAGGGTCCCTCCCCATCTTTCCTGTAGGCCCCCTTTAGGTACTGGAAGGCTGCTATAAGGTCTCCTCAGAGCCTTCTCTTCTCCAGGCTGAACAACCCCAACTCTCTCAGCCTGTCTTCATAGGAGAGGTGCTCCAGCCCTCTGATCATCATTGTGGCCCTCCTCTGGACTCGCTCCAAGAGGTCCATGTCCTTCTTACATTGGGAGCCCCAGAGCTGGACACAGTACTCCACGTGGGGTCCCATGAGAGCGGAGTAGAGAGGGAGAATCACCTCCTTTTCCTTCTGCTTACAATGAACTCTCCTTACAATTACTTTATCATTCAAATGCTCAAATATCGCTCCTTTTCCAATTTGATGTCCACTGCACTAAAACCTTTGGGGCCTTAGCTATTATATGCTGTCACTAGCATAAGGGACCAAGGAACAACACATACCTCTCCATACTACCTACATAGCCACAAAGAATTGCTAAAGCTATCTCCACAGCCTTCAAACTTAAAATATTTTGAACTACTGCTGCTATTTGGGCAGAAACTACATGAAAACTGACACATTTCAACAGTGCTTATACTCCACAGCATAGCATCATTTGGGGTTTTTGGATAACCTTTCTACTAGGATGTCATACGGCTGTATCATCTTCCTTAGGGACTTATCTCAAAGCCCTGGCATGTTTATTACTTTGAGAAGTAGTGTAGTGTTGGTTAAATTTCATTTGTATCTTTGTTCCTTCTTTATTTTGCTGTTCCCCCCTCATGTCCAACAAGGACTAATTACAATAACTTGTTGAGTTAAATCATCTCCAGCTCCAGCTCTGCAGGTTCATCATCCCAGCCAGGTCAGGTCCAGCAGAACCATTTCACCAACCAGGGTCCACGATTCCTTGCGACAGTGAAACTTCAACACAGCTGCATCCAAAGTTAAAAGGCAGACAACAAACAGCTGTACAGTGTTAAGCTCTTTGGCCCCTTTACTCCCACATTTAGCTTTTTGCACATGTAAATAGCGGCTGCTTTCCTGAGAGTAAATTCTGCAATATCTTTATGGCCTTCCTCTCCCCCTTTTAGCTTCAAGTTTGAGAAGGACTTCTTTTTAAAATTAGAAAAAGAAGTAAGTTTATGAACTCTAACAGCAGGCAGGCTCTCTTGGATGTGCTTTTATTATGTTAGGAAAGCAATCCTGAGACTAAATTAAAAAAAAATTATGTTATTTAAGAAGGAAAAACAATAAAAAATGTGGAAGTCAAACTATTTCTAATTGTAATACTTTTCCAAAAGCTAACACTCGAAATTAGAGCTTACCAGAAGCTTAAAAAACCCAAAACCATTCCCATCAGAGCAAAGCAGGGCAAAGCACCCAAAGAAGCTCTCTTGCTGGGGTGCAGAGCTGACAGTAAGCCAGCCTGAAACCGAAATGCAAAATCTGGTTTTCAGCAACTCTGAAAAATCCTTCAGCCTGAGGGACAGACAGAAAACTCACCCACAGTTTCCTCAAATCCTAAAAAAGCAAATGTTTTGCCCCCGCTCAGCAAGCAGACCACAGCTGCTCAGCCCTTTGCAGGAGACGTGGTCACAGACATAGAGCCCACCTGGCTCTGGTCTGCCACAATCCTCGGTCAGGCAAAAATCATTGCACATCTTTTTATTTTTTATTTTTTTAATAAAAAGGAAAGAAAGGAAAAAAAGGTTTTATTTTTTTTAAAGTAAGGCAGCATCAAGAAAATTTAAGTAACAAACACAAGTCCCATCCAGCTTTCGAATCTCGGCTTTCCCTTTTGAAACACTAAAAAAATACACCATAAAAACTTTTTTTTTAAAAAAACAGTGAGATTGCACCACACAAAACCAGCTTTTAAACAGTGTAGTTATACGGTCCCACGTATAAGCCAGTGCTGTATGAGGTCCTGCACAGACTGTGCACCTCCCTCTCAAGTCCATGAGTGTGGATGGTCAAGGCTGAGCAAGGAGCCTAGAACTGGAAGCTGGTTCAATGTTATTTGTAAGAAAAAAAAAAACATATCTACCAAGTCCAGTTCTTCAGAACAGCATTTAACTCAAAAGAACATAACTATAAATGCTGGTGTCATTTATAGCACCTGTAAATCACACATTGCCAGACAACTGATAAACAGTCTCATGAAAATCAGCTTCCAGAGCCATATGCACCAAAACACCATAAATCCTTCAGTCATTATTACTGTATTTTTCCATCCCCATGTTATATGCAAATTCTGCACAACTGAATTACGATAACGTAGCTGAGCACTTACCAATTATATTTTAAACAGACTATCTAAAGGTGCCTACATCCCACTGCAAAAAACGTCATTAGGATAGAGACAGCACAAAAGCATCAACCCCAGAAGTTAATAACAGGATTTTTCTCTTTATCTTGTTTCTCTTCAATCACATTTTTTATAATTAAAGAATTACATGATGAATAGCCACTGTTTTGTCATCTACAGTGAATCATTTAATACATATGTCAGTACTCATAAATAAACTGTACTTCATCAAGGTGGAGTTCAGATCTTTGAAACTCCAAAGACTAAATCCAGAACATCAACGCAAGAGCTTGAAGCTAAAAAAGAGCAAGGACAGAGATGGTATTTCTGGTTCGTCAAGGCTTTGTGCAGAACAATGTGGAGAGAAGAGCTGTTCTGCATGCAAAAGCCTTACCATCTGCACGTTCTCCTACAGCAGTGTGATAAAGTACCAGCACCAACATGAAGAATCCTTTTAGTGACCATCATTTGTTTGGAAGAGTCACAAGTTTTAAAAACTAAAAATTGCCAGGTTCTCCTTTTTTTTCCCCCCCCTTCCCTTTGCTAAAAGTCTAAGTGCTTAAGTTTTAAAATATGCTGTAAAGCTTAAAACAAACAAAAAAAAATCTGGACATTCTGCCTGGAAATCATGTCACTTTCCTTTCTGATAAACAGCTTGCCACAACGTAACACTCCCTCATCATGCTATTTTGCTGTGTGATAAAACCTGAAGCTTTCCTATTTATGACACTGCCATCACCACCCCTGGAAGAGATTTTTCAGTACACTGAGTCCCCACAGCGCTGCAGTGCAGAGAGCAAAAGCAAAAGTGCAGCTAGAGAGGAAAGTTTGGTTTGAAACCTGCAGTAAAAGCTCATAAAGAAATCAAGCAGCGTGAGCAGCAATTTTGATAAGGAATTAGGTGAAATCAGCTTTGTGTTACCAATGCCATTCCCGCCTCCTTGCAGCAATATTATGAGAATTATTGACTGCTTGCTGGGATGGAAGAGACCCTCTCAGGTCCCCAACAACACCAAGGAAGGAGAGAAATGCCATGGCAATAAGGGAAGGGAAGAAGTTCCTTGGCAACTCTCATTCCGACAGGCCAGTTGGGTGAAAGAAATTAAAAGCATAAGGGTGAAGGAATTAAACAGAGAAACTTTGTTTTCTCAGCTACCTGAAACACATCACTCGGATGACTTGTGTAGGGCCTATGCCAGCTGGTGCAGCACAAAAATAACAGGTATCAACAGCTACCCATCAAAGAAACAAAGCAGCAAAAAAACTGGGAAAGAAGCCTTGATCACCTTCAGGCTCTATGTTGAAGGCACACAAAGCAGCCACTTGGATTTCATTACTCAAATGCCAACAACTTCCCCCAGGGATCCCAAAAAGATTGTTTCTGAGAAAGCACCAGAGATCAAACTTTAAATACAGCCAAGATGCAAAACCAGGAATGGCAATTCCTCAGGTATTTGCCACCCAGCATGCACAGACGGTACCAGCTAGAATGGAAGCTGTAACCCCATCAGCTTGATTTCTCCTCTTTTTATACAATAAAAAGATCTTATACAGGCCCCTGAATTCAAAGGACAAATGATAATGTTAACCTAAATGTTACAGAAGGAATGATGTGGACGCTTAACATAGCCTGGGGTTTAAAGCCGGGCTTACCAACGGTTTCACATGTTCACCCTGGGCAACCCACTCTCCCGATGTGCAGGGATCCCCAAAGAGAGACTCAATAAAACAAGTCAGTTACCTGATGCAAACAAGCATTTTTGTAGATATACTGGTTTTAAAAAAAATAATATCAATTTTTGCTATTATTTGACACAGAAGATCAATCTGCATGTGACCAGTGCATTTCAGCTTATAACGTAACTGATAAAAGTGTAATGGAACATTAATCTTCATTTAAGGCTGCTTAAGTGCCTTATTAAAAAAAAAAAAAAAAAAACACACACACAAGAATCTGATTTTATGTAAGCTGAAGTACAGACTCAGAGGAGGACATTAACAGATCTCTTATTTGTGTATAACAACCAGGGCTGGTATTTCAGAGCACAGCAGACTTTTTCAGAAGGAGGGGAGCAAGTAATCCGATTTTTATATGATAAAATCCACTGCTTTTGTATTTTCACCATGGCATTCAGCTTTCCTCAGTGGTTTGCGAGTGAAAAGCCAGCCTAGGCTGGCAATCTCCCCCCGCCCCAAGCCCCAAGGATTTTACTCCCTGCAAGCGGCCACATACCCTTGCAGAATACCAATGACATGGGATGGCACATCTGGGAATCAAAAAAAGTGGCTCCAAAGCAGGCCAGAACATTGCAGGCAGGAACTTCACCTTCAGCAGGAACAAATTCTGTTTATTTTAGCAAATCAAACTGAATACATAAAATAAACACACTGCCCCAATAGCTGTGCAGTGGGTGAGAAGCAAATGGGTATATTACAGGCAGTGTTTGAGGTGTGTAGCATGCCCATGACATTTTCCTACTCCCTAGTTTGCAAGAACACTAAATGTTTGATTTGCTCAAAATACTCCATTTTCCATCTGAGCCAGCTAGAGGGAGGAGTGGGAAATGCTCTGGAATGATCTTGAAAATTACAGATCAATCAGTCTTACAAGCTGTCTAAAATCAGAATTAATGATAGTGTTTGAAAACAACTACAGAAACACGTTAAATCAAAAAAAAATAATCTGGCTTCAGTCACAAAAGTCAACATGCTCAGTTTCTTTGAATAAAGAAAATCTCACTGTTATTTGCATGTTCAAAAGCCAGTGACAGCATCTTGGATGGACTTCATTGCAGAACCCTGGTAAGTGGCTTGGAAGGAACCTTAGAAAGTCACCTGGTCTGCCACAGAGAGAAGAAGAAGAGGGAACAGAAGAAGAGAGGGCAAGTTTATCCTCAAAAAGCTTCCCTGAATGTCAGCACAAGGAAACGACTCCTGCAGTAACACTCCAGAGCAAAAGCCCAACTCAGGAGAGCTGAGTGGTCCTAAGCCTGCCTGCCTTCATTTAGGCCTCATTAATTCCCCTCCAATCATGTAATAAACTTCAATACTGAAAAAAAAACCAAAACAAAACCCAAATCAAAAAACAAAACCCCAGATAAGCATTCTTCATTAAACACAGAGATGGGCTAAACCACATCTCCAGAAAAGAGTGGCCAGGGAAGAGCTATACATGATGGGTGGCACTAAATTGAGCAAATTAATCAATACTAGAGAAAACTGCAGAATCCCAAAGGGCCAGAGAAAAGCCAGACAATTAAGCTGCCCGAGAGAGGCACAAACTTATCTTGACAAGCACAGGGTAACACAGATTAGAAGGAATAACGTACAACTGTGACTCGGGCTTTACTGTAGACAGTTCAATGACAACATATCGTTGGGACTCAGAAAACACTGTGAAAACATGACAGAAAATAACACGTAAAGGTACATCACCACCATACTGTTTTATTTCTTGTTTCCATTTCACTATTTACCATAGGAAGTTCTGCATACTGAATTAAAAAAAAAAAAACAAATCAAAACAACAAAAAGATTCATTTGTATTGATACAAATTACTCTTTGTTTTTTGGTAGGATTATATCTTGTAATCATCCTCACACACACTTTGTTTATACATGTGAACAGTCAACTGGTCTTACTACCAGAAGGCTTCACCCTGATACACTGTAATTCAGCGGATCTCTCACAATTTCTAAAAAACCCTCTTGAAGGCATAGCACCATTTCATAGCAAGTTTTAGTCAGTGGAAAACACTTGGAAGAGCTGTCATTATGTGGCATAATAATATGCAAGACAGCTCTTGCATATGATGCCTGTCTCTTACATAATCTCTGATGAAAAACCCACGAGCGCCTTGTTGCTGTGCGCTCTTAGCAGACCCAAGAGCTGCAATTCCTCTTCCCCGGTTTCTACAGACCAGGGTATCTTGCTTACCAAGATTAATTTTTCATGCTTAGCATGAGAGACTCCATATGCACATTCAAATGCATTCTGTAAGAGGGAAGAATTTGTATTCTTCAACAATAATGAAGTCAGCTTATGCTACCAGACAGCTCCTTGCTAACATCCCTTCACTAAGTCTTTGATGCAACACTAAGATTCCCATTCCACAAGTTGCCCTGTCAATAGATGTTTCCCCTGTTAAAAGGCATCACATTTTGGATGAGGAGGCTCAATCAAAATAACAGAGCAAGACAAACTGAAAAACAATCCTGACTCCTATGCATTTATTCCCATTTCCCTAGACTCAAGGCAATATACTCTTCCCCTGGATCACCTGTTGCTCCCACACACCTAGCCCATACATTTTCACCTGTCTCACAGCAAGAGTTAATAGAATTTCCTACTTCCAAGGAGTATTTTGGACTGGCTTTTTAGCCTAGAAAAACTCTGCAGCAAAACTCTAGACCAGTTGGTTGTTTTTTTCCTTAGGCATTTTATGAAAGTTCATTAGGTGTTTCATGAGAAGTACTGCCTGCTAGAGGTAAAAGCCCAGCCATCTTCAGCTTCCCTAGACACCTCTACACTTGGTTCAGAGGGAAAGATTTGTATCTCCCAACTCCCCAGGGTAAACTAGGCAAATCTAGTACAAGCTATGAACGAGCAACTGAGCAGAAGCTGTGCTAGAGATTACCACGCTCTGCAGCGCAGGCTGCAACACCACAGCTCATGTGGTGTATTTTCAGGCATCTCTGAATACGCATGCATGTTCTCCTCTTCCCCTCGACACGAAACATTCCCTCTACCCTTCCCTTTGACATGAAAACATTGCAAAACTGTGTGTGTATATATATGTGTGTATATATATTATATATATTACATATGTGTGTACATACAGACACACACATATATCTCCTACAGAGCCAAACAAAATATTTAGAAGACAAATACATGCATTTTTATATTTCAAAACCAAGATTCCTAAAAATGCCCATCCTTACCCCATTTCCTCTTCCTGTGCCGCCAGGCTCTCCCAGCTCAAACTGATCTAACAACACTTTGTGCTAGAGCTTCTGCCAGCTGGTTTCAAGGACAGAAAACATCTCTCACCCTCTTAAACTTCAAAACTGCTTTCCAGAGTTGTTGTAACACAAGCTTTAAAACCATTCTTCTGCTAATTATCCTAACACTGTTTTTTAAAATAATTTTCAAGATTGCTGCAAATACTTCCTATGATTATAAGAGCTACATTTTTTAATTGCCTTTAACTTAAACCTCCAGTGACCTTGATTAATATCAACCCAAATGAGACCTCCCCCCCTAAATAATAATACTGTATGGCACTTCTAAACTAGAATAAGTAGGATATTCTGTTATTTTGCAGCTTTCTTCCAAGAAATGACGAAATGCTTGCAGGATAAGAAAGACAGGGAGTGGTGAACAGCCCATAACCCTTGCAGCACATGCATGTCAAACTCCCCACACCAGGGGACTTGCAACAACTTGAGATGAATTTTCAGTAAACCTGGGAAGCTTCATTTTTGACAGAAACAACACAAGGCTTCAGATTTATGTAATTTCTTCTTGATGCCATGCAACAGCCAGCAGCCTCTGACGAGTTTCGTTCTGATGTTTCCAGTTAAGAAAAAGCCATGAAACAACAGCAGAATTCCAGATACACTATGCCAAACAAAAGTAGCTGCACCCTATTAGTGTTTCATTTGCCATGCTGTTTTCAAACATCAGATGAAAAATATAAAGTATTGTCTATATATTTAACAGGCTGGCTGAGCATCAGATTCAAGTGTCAAGACATGTCTTGCAATAGAGCAAGTATCTTCGGTTGCAACTAATAATAATAATAATAATAATAATATGGGTTTGAGTAAAAACACAGTTGTCCAGGAGCATCAGTTTGGTATCTGCTATGAAGAGTGCTACTTTTAGCACTGTACCAATTGGAAGTTGTTTGTTTGGGTCTTTTTTAACAACTAAGCATTTGTTACACACTGACAATATCCTTATTATGCAAAACAAAACTTTTCACACTGTACATTACCAAAAACTTCAAACAAGAGACAAGCCCAAAGTACACGTGCTGGGAAACCTACAGTAAAGAAGCATTTTACACAAAGTTTCAGACACTACTGCTATCCTTACCTAATAGTAGGCTTCCACTGTTAGACCTTCACATTACAGCAGATGGAAAAAACAAAAAATTTTTAAAATTGCTTATGCCATTCATAAATATCATCTATCCTACTCCTTGCAGAAAATAAATGACCAAACAACCTCTAGACGTTAGCAAAACAGTGGGAGACTAGTTCAACTTGAAATCACAAAAAAGATACTACAGATTTTTGCTTGTTTTGTTTGCCTTTTTTACTCCCACCTTAGATTTTGCTCTCATCTGCTGAGCAGAATCTTCTTTTGTTACCTAAAGCAAGAAAACAACACGTGGAATTTGATGGCAGTTCTCGCACGACTTCTCTCTGCACCTTAAAATATTTGTCTCTGAGCAGACATATTTTACAATCTTGAATTTTGTTGCTTTAGTCCCTATCAACAATAGCCCTTCTGAAAGACGAAGAAATATTCACCAAGGACCTCCTTGATTCTTACCTGCAGATGGAAAGCTGCAGCTGCTCTGACTGTAATGGACTATTGGAAGTAGACTATTTACAAAAATGGGTTTTAACAACCACAAATGTCAAAGTAGCTTGTCTCATTTCATTGGGCACAGTCCCAATGAATTTCTAACAAAGGATGCTGATTTGAGGACATACAATAAAGACAAAACACAACTGTACCACTGTGTTAACAGACCCTACCCTGGCTTATCTCCCAGAGAGTCACCTGAGGAGAACAGAGGTCAGACTGGGATCACTGCTCCGTGCCAGCCCACCACATCCACGAGCCTTCTGAAGCTCTTGAAGGATACATGAAAACAGCAGGGTGATGTTTTTGTTAATCCTTTGAGACAGTTCTTATTCTTTATTTGAACATTTCTTTTGCCTGATGCTATTTTATCATTTGGTTTTAAATTTAAAATAGCTCTGGCCTGACAGAAAGTTTCTCCAAATGCCACAGCTTACTGAACAGCGGAACCCCGACTCTGTTGAAGGCGATTTTTGCATTGCTCACGATCATCACCAGAAGAGATGCTACAAGCACATTACAATATTTATACTGTAAATACCAATTTGAATTGTGTAAACGGATGATACAAATCAGTCCTCTTACATACTGATGTTTTTGGGCTTACAAAACATCTATCTTCCACTGTTCTAAATAACACTAATGTCCTATCTCTTCTTATGTCACGTTTTATTTTTCCCCCTGCACCTGAAAATCGCTTTCCTGGTGTCTCTGCAGATATTCTCACCATAACTTTCATGACGATAAAACTATTCTACTAGAAGCAGCCTCACAGGTTCATGATGAGAGACCAACCACACTTATCACACGGTAGACTGGTTATAACATGGTAGACTTTTAATAAAAGTTTGTATACCCTGTAAAAATCACCCTCTTCTAACACAACACAGACAAGAGAGTAATTCCACTAGGACTTAAGGATTCCGCTTTCAGCAAATTATATTATATTACCCCAAAATATTTCAAGTTTCACCAAAGGTGAAGAAAAAACCTTGCCTTCATCAGAGAGCCTCTGATCAAGCCTTCTGACATGAGATAAGTTTCCTTGCGATGCCACCTGAATGTGTTTGACTAGCACTAACCCCTATCAAGGGCTGCATCATAAATCCTTGGCATTAATAAAGTTGCTTCAACACTTAGCTCAGTTTGCAGGTGACAGCCTAAGTCAAATAGGTGGACTTTTATCTTCTTGAGCAACAAAGCAGCGAAAGGGCTCTCCTCTGAGTTCAAGAGCAATGTTCAAGCCCATTTAAAATGGCTTGTACAAACCAGTGTTGAGGACCACACACGTGGAGCCGGACTCGGAGCAATATTACTCCTACATGACACTTCTCCCATGAAAACATGGTTCCTCCATGCATCCTCAACAGCCCAAAAATTTGCCATGCAAAAATGAAAATCTCCATTAAGCCCTTGGATCAAAGAGAGGATTAAAGCTTTAGGATTTGGCTATCCTAGGAAAGATGTTCTTACAGAATTGTACACATTAGACCCGTTCACTTATGAGTTTTTTTTAAATGGCATTTGAAGAAAAATAGTACACTAAGTTTATCCTTTAAAATGGCAATATGCTGCATTTGAAGTCTGATGTTTTTATACAAATTATATAATTAGTACTCGGACAAAAAGATCAAGAAACATTTGTAGCTTTTTCATTGTATAAGTCCAGATATGTTTTTTATGAAAAAGCTGGATTTCTGCCAAGAAAAAAGCTTGTAGTAAAAATTCGTCGGGGAAAAGTATCACGTCCTGTTCAGCTTGTAAAATCTCAAGTATTCTTGAAGGTGAGCAAAGAGCTGGGGAGCATCAGTTAAAGGTGTCAATGCTATTGCAATGCAAACAGTAAACTGTAATAAAAGTATATTTTAGCAAAGTAAAATGCATTTTAACATGGCATCTTAAAAAATGATACCTACCAGGTATCATGATAGCACACAGTTTATTCATTACGCTTTATAAATAATCTCTTATGAGGCAAAGAGTATTAGATTATATAGTCAACGATTACCATGAATATAACGACCAAATCAGTTATCACTGCTGACATGTAAGGGGCACAACCTTTTAATGCAATAACAAATCACTTTTACTGGAAATAACAATTCTTTCAGAGCTGATATAGTAAGCTGTGATTCTGCTTGCTAGTCTGCCCTATATACAGGTAATTGCATATAAGACATACAAGAATTTTTCAGCACATTATCCACATTGTAAAATAATTTGTATTTCAGAAAAAAAGCCAAAATAAAGACAACAAAACCAACTCCTCTCTCTTACAAAACAGCCATACCTTCAACTGCAGTGCCACAGGCACTCAAGTTGTGAAAACAAACATGTAACAGGAAGGCAGACCAGAGAAGAGCTCTGTACAGACAATGATAACTTGAAATTGCAAATTAAAAGTCTGCAAATTCCTGAAGCTACCTCAAAAGCTGGGGTAGGAGTGCATTCAGGAACTGTGATGGTAGCATTTGGATTCTAGGCACAAGCAAGAAGTGTTCGCTGCCAGCAGTAATGGGGTTCGGTGAACTAAATGAGGAGGAAAATACGACTAACTTTCTAACTTAAAAAAAAAAACAACAAAAAAAACAACCAACCAACAGTCTAGGGTTCCATATTTTCTGCAACCCAAATGCGCAGAGAAGCACAAGCCTAAGATTCAGTTGCAAATATATGCCCTGAAGTACCGGAGGTTATAAAATTCAGAGAACAGGTTAGTAAAACAGCATATTAATGTATTTAATAGTTTCTTAAGCATTTACTCAGCAAAGGAAACAGTAAGGAATATATAGAATTACCTTAAATTTTCACAAACTTCTAAAAAAAAAAAAAAGTTTGGCCTAGACTACATAAACACCCATTACTCTACTTTTATTCACCTAATCAAGGATTACCTTAGTTTTCTGCCTCATCCAAAACTTACTATGAAAAAAATTCGAATACTCACACACTTTTCAACATCCTCACTCAACATGATATGCTATAGGACTTCCTTTCTGATAGCAGTGTTTTAATTCTTATCAGTCAACCAGCCTGCTCACTGAAGTGTCACTCCCTCAGGAAAACATTCAAATGAGCTCTTCTATTAAGTTAAAAAAATATATCTGCCTGTAGTTGTTTAACATGCACTCGAGTTTCTTTTACAAGAGGGCACCCCTTCAGTATTTAGAGGGAGCACGTTCCCATACGGTTCAATTATTTTCTTGCTAGAGAAATAGCAGACCTCTGAAATGAAGGTTAACTACTTCAAATATACAAAACCAGTGTCTGAAGATATTTAGGATGCCACTCATATAATTAATTGCAATATTGCATTTATAGGTATTCTGCAAGTGTGGAATTTGGTGAAGAAAAATGACTGTAGGCTGCACAAGCATGTTTAAATATGGACGGTTATATAATTCAGCAACATTAAAATATAAGTGAGGAGAAAACCCCACTGATCTTAACTCTATGGTCTGCCTTTTACTAACTTAAAAACTACACAAGTATTTCCTTGCAGGGTATTACTGTTAAAAAGGATGATTTGGAATAGAGGAAGATTTGTGCATCCTTCACAGGACTCACGAGGGCATGCTGGCTCTCCCTTTTACTCTAGAAACACAAGGCAGTTTTGGCACAGACCTTTCAAAGATTATGAGGATGCCTGCACTGGAGAGAGGCTCTCTTAGAGCCATTACCACTTCCTCATCCCCTTATACAAATTTTTTTAAACCAAAGAGTTTAGTTTCATGAGCTGTAAGTGACTCCAGGTGAAGATGCACAGAGATGTGCTTCCAGGTCATGATGACACACTTATCAGCCTGCCCTGTGAAATCCTAGTACCAGGCTAGTCGGGATCATGGATTTATGCTCCAAGCATCCTGTCTAGCTGTACCACACAGCTGGAAGGATCAGGAAAACTGCGTCTAAGCTGGTGACAGAGACAGGCAGCAAAGGACAGGGAAAACATCCAGCAGAGAAATCTGCTTTTCCATGGGTCAGGAAGAGAAAGGCAGTGTCATTTTCACAGAGCACAAGCTGAACATAATCAGAGAAAAAAAAAATATAATTGTGTTGTTTCCAATCAGAGGAAAAAAAAAAAAAGTCAATAAAGCCAATTATCACTGCTTTTGTAGGCTTCCAGTCCCAAAAGGCAAATAAAATCTTCCCCTTTCTTGTGCATATGTTTTACTTAAAGGAAGACACTTCCTTTAAAACAAAACAAAACAAAACCCCCCAAAAAAACATAGGGAGAGTTCTCACTATTAGCCTTTACTTTCAGCCGCTCATGAAAACCAGCATCTTGTATAATTCAAATGCACAGGCAATAGGAGATTTCATTTCAATACTACAGACAGTAGTCTGAAAAGCAGTGCCAGGCAGATCAGTGATATCTGAAGTTCAACAAGCTCCTGCACAAGCCTCTACGTGGATGCGCAGGACACCATGCTATGTTTCGTAGTACTCTGTCACAGAAGGACTGACATTCATGCAATTATTAAGAAACCAATTGAGAACTGTGTGCAGTTGTTCAGCCTTTCAATGCTGTGAAGGCTGCGTTCACAAACGTCTGCAGAAACAAGATCTCCAGTGTTTGCTTAATTCTTGTACTTGAAAGGAAGAGTTTCAGATGACAGCAGAAGAAAAGAAATCGATAATGGGAAGCAAGAATTTGTTGGAGAATAATTCAAATGTGAAACTTCTAATTAAATATGCAAAGTACTTCCAGAAGCAAAAATGGTTAGACAAACTCCAAATTCTGTGTCTCCTGTAAACAAGTGTGAACACACAGAATAAATATATCAACTTTCCAACCTGGGATTTGACTTTCTAATCTCTTGTCTACAGATTCTGGATTTGCCTCTTTCTTAAACACATGTTCTGTGAAGGATGTCTCTGCAAGATTGAGACAAGAAGTATTTCAGCATTTAAAAAAGAATAGGGGAAAATTGTTTGTTGTTCAAGTTTTCTTGAAGTCCTCAGAACACAGAAAACAGCTTCTGCTCCTGTTTAATATAGAGGATTTACCAGTATGTAAGTAAACAGTGCTTCTTGTTACCAAACAGGCAGCAGAGAGCTCTGACAAGTTCAAAACAATTCTAGGCACAAATCACAGGATTTCAGATAAAACAGGTGAAAGGAGGAGTTGAATGGTTTAAAGCAGTTTGTGGAGGAGAGGAGAGTGTGCTGCATGCAGTTTCATTATTACTTAAATATCTGTAGTACGTAGGAGTAGCATGGGAAAGAATCCCACTGTGCTGGATGCTGTGTAAACAAGGAACAAGAGCAGTCTCCTCCAAAAAGCCGATCATTAAAGCATAAAATAGAAGATAAACAAATACTAGCAGAAGGTCAAACAGAAGACAATTTGCGATTCCTATTAAAACTAATCTTACTTCTGTTGAACCCACTAGAAAACTCAAAAAAAGGTTTAACGATAAACACTATGGCTACTATCATCCAGTCCTTATAAAATGCTGCTCGTTTCAGGCATCAGGACTGTTTTTTCAGAAAATGGAGGGTACCATAATCCCCGTTTTACAGACGGGCAAACAGATAACTAACAATAATTGCAGCAGGTTCCAGATTAAAATAGATCAGCCTTCAGCCCCTCAACGCAATGAATCACCCACAGATTGAAAGATGGTTTTATAAAAGCAGATCTAGTCAGTTGAGGTCTATGCAGCAAGTCTGTAGCATTGGCAAAACGTACCATGCTCACAGGCAAGACGGGTCCTCAGACACAAGGGGCTCCTGGCACAAGCAGTTTTATGAGGAAAAGGAGGTATGCCATTTTGGGGGAGTTTTATGGGAAAAAGGGAGATGGCAGACAGATCAGGATGAATCTTATATATACAAACTGACAAGGAGAGACAGGCAGTGATTGACGCTGTATGTAATAAACACAACTGTTAAGAGTCTAGACAGGCTTCCAGTGCGTAAATATCAAATTATATGAAACATGCTGGAGGGGACTTGCAGCAACCTCCAATTTTAAGATTCTACCTCAAGTTTAAAAGAAAAGTAGCGATACCCTCCCTGGCTCCTTCCCCAAACAGATTCTGCTGATTCATCTAACCAGACAAATCAGATAAACCCTGTGGTTTCTAAATACCTTTCAAGTTTATTCTCAATAGGTAAACCAAGAAAAAACACAGGTTTGGGTTTTTTCCCCTGAAAAAGTAGGTGAGGGAGGAGAAAGTCTCTGTCTCCATGTAACCTATTCATCCTTCTTCGTACTGACGGCGAGCTACAAAACTTGAGTTGTGCCCAGCACCGTCACTGTCCTGCCCAGTGCACACTGGGTGGCTGTTTTTTTTCCCCTGAGAACAACATGAAAATAGTTTCTCACTGCATTGTTCCCAAACGTTTTTGGCTAAACAATTAAAACACTAAGTTGACTGCTGTGGCCACAACCCTTCTGTTCTGTAAACACTTCACACAAAGCACATCTGAAACATCAATCCTTTATCATCTAATTTCAGAAATATGTTGCAATTATCAGTACCACCGTTAAACTCCTCATGTGCTTTTGCGATGTGTAACAAAACCAGAAGGCACACACAATACAAACTGTTGATTAAAGTTAACCAAAAGATTTGGGGGGTCTGAAATGGAGGTTTGATCTTTCACTCAATGAAGTGACCCACAACATGAATGCAGCTCACCCTGAACACAGGGAGGAGAACTGCAGAAGGACGACTAGAATCCTATCAATAAAACTCAAATTGTAAGAATGAGAGATGCTTCCTCTCAAATCATTCATCTCAGGCATGAAGACAAATCACTGGGTTTTTTCACTTGACACAAATCCATCAGGTATAACTCACCTGTCTCACAACAAGCTCTCTCTTTGTGCTTGCACATCTGTGATGCTCCAGCCAGGGAAGGAAGTCAAGAATGTGGAAGAAATTAAATACTTGCCCACACAGCCTGCTCTTTGGGTTGATTCACTCAAAAAATTTGCGGACACCCCCATCCCTCCCCTTTCCTTTCTCTCCTTCTAAAGGGAAAACTTGGACAATGAAGGCGTTAGCAGACCCATCTGGAAATGCTGGAATTGCTTCAGGAGGTTCCCTGATGAAGAAATACCAGCGTGACCGTGTGTTTTTAACAGTGGGAAACAGCATAACTGAATGGTATGGGAAGTTAGTATTTAAAGCAACTTAATACTTTCAATCTTCTATCAGAATAAGATTTTCTTTTCAGCCAAAGCACTTAAAACACACACTTCAACCACAATCAGCTTGAGGCCCCAAAGTTACATGCATGCCAAGAGGTTCTGGTGAAAGACAATCGAAACCAGCAGCAAAGGCTTTTGGAACAGCAGCAAAATGACCAGCTTGCTACGAGTACTTCCGTGGAGTACTTGCTATGAGTACTTCACCATGTTGGGCCAAAAGCAGCACTGTATGTTTATTTTATTAACAGCAACTTTGTTTATCTTAAGTATGTCTGACATTGCCATCATTCAACATCAGATGCCATCCTCCAGCTCTGGTCTCCTCCCCTCCTTTGGGCTTCCAGTAAAATTGGACCTTGAATTAAACTTCCAGTAAAATAATTACAGTTGGCAGGTATTTTTCAACAGTGATTTGGAAGCCAAGAAACCGAAATAAAATAAAACCAAATCAAGCATTACTCAACTCTTCACAGAAACAACTTGTTCTGTAGATCATGTATTTCCACTGGATGGTTTTTCTCTACCACTATTTCATGTGCTCTATGAACTTTTCCTAAGATAAGAGAGGGACAAAAGTATCTTAAGTCCTTCAAAACAACAACAAAACAATGACAACCCAGAGAAAGAGACCTGCTCAAAAACAATGTACATTTTTTGTGGAGAAAACAATGAACAGAAAAAGGAAACCAAAAAGTAACAACCACCTAATGCTTTTCCAAAGCACATCTTCCACTGGCAGCTGTGGGAAGACGACTGGCTTTGGAGGCTTTCTTCATACCCACATTTTGAGAAAAAGAGGCACTCTGTCTCAGTCTCCTGGCCAAGAGATTGACACCTGGGGCTGAACAGGAAAATACTGAATTTACTTCCAATCTACTCAATCTTCTCCACAGCTGATAAGGACACAGCAGAAGTTGTTACTCTGTTTCTGCAGAAAGTAGAATACACTTACTTAAATTCAAGTAATGTAAATTCTCAGTGAGGCAACCCAAATCATCATCTCCGTTTTTACTGACAGCTATTTTATTAAAGAAAGCTCCCTTGTAATCTGTTGGTAACCATTAAATCATGTTGATACTCATGTAAATACAATTTTTAGCAAGACAAAGCAACTTTTTGTAAACCCAGATGATATACTGTTCCTAATAAATAATTTCATAGCTTCCCATATGTTTACTGTAATTCCCAATAGTACATTTATTTTTTGTTAGAAAATGTTTCTTATTCAGGAAATATACTATTTTAATACACGTCAAACTGCAGTCAAATGCAACACTTCACCCTAATTTCTACCATGCTGCTTCTAAAATAAGCTCTGCCAGTATCACTGTGCACATCTTTAGGAAATCTTCTGCATGGGACCATACCAACATCAAAAGACAGAAAGGATATATGTTGAGTGGTTTTACTTCCAAGTCTTTAGGCTAAATACCCTCCTTTCTCGCGTACAACCCTTGGGATCTCACTGCTTGTTACTCCATCATGAGCTCTGAGGGCTGAGACACACAGGTGCCCATACCGCATAATTCAGCTCCTCCTTGCTTGGAGACAAGCACATAAGACTACCGTGCTCACAGTGAACAAGCCTGGAACAGGACCCCTGGATGACATTTCCCTTTAGGAAGGAATTGCCATAGTACAGTTTCTTCTCATCCAGACAATCCTTTCCAAAAGTTTTGGAGTTTTGCACTCAAGGGTTTTTTCCAGTTGAAATGTGAAACCAGAGAACAGCAAAGAAAATTATGTGGTAGCCTTGTCTCAGTTTTCTCAGATCCCTGACCAAGGCTGACAACTGCTCTCAGCATTTGCAAGATGCCCTCCTCCCGCCAAACCTTCACAGTGGACTCATTAACCATGGTGCTCTTGACTTACGGGTTGACTCACTTGAACACAGAGAGCCAAAGCACACTCGTTCTCGGCATTACACTGCCCTTGAAGAAGGAAACATTAGCACCACGTGGAAGAGTCAAAAGTGCAGCTGCGTTGACCACCCAGCACCTACACAAAAGGAGCACATGAAACACCTGATGAATCAAGAGAGTCCCCCCAAACCCTTGGGATAGGCTCTGGAAAGGCAGTAAAGCAGGAACAGCCTTTCACATCTGATGTTACATTTTGCTATATAATATCGTTATATTTTTCTAGCAATTCCATGGGTCAATGTTATGAAAAAAAAAATATATATATATATCACTCCATCAATTTGCACAATATCTGGGGAATGATAGAAGGGGAGAAAAAAATAGGGTTGAAGGAAAAAGCAGCAGCTTTCACATGCAGAAGCACAACAGACAGGAGCCAGAGTCCCTCACTCGATTCCTAAGAAGCCTCCATCACCATCACCACTTTCTTTTGCATGCAGATGATATGATAACAAGCCCTTTAGATAATTTAGTCCATATATACTATGTAGGTGTTTGCTAAAACACAAGTGCCAGTATCCAGCCAATACAATGAGCATTCTTTCTACTTTATTGCATTTAAAAATTGTAAAAAGAGGTCACAGAAAAAACTGACAAGAGTGAGAACTCTATTTTCAGAAGTATTTTAAGTCAGTTCACCTCCGGTTTATTTTTCACCAGAAGCAAGGCTGTCGTCAGAAAGCTGTTTCCTTCTGGCATTGCTAACTCAGCGCTCACTTTATTCCCACACTTTATAATTCTCCTTTCCTGTTTTTGTACTCATTGCTGCCTTCGGAGGATGATGAGTAGGGGCAGGAGGAAAATCGAGACGGGAGCCCTTGGCTTTCTCAGGAAGCAGAGCATTTAACAAACGCACTGAAATGCTGATCTTTACTTTTCAGGTCAGTTAGCCAAAGATGTGATGTACAGAAAGGAAAAAGTGACGTCCTAACAACCCCTGAGGTTTCAAAAGCAACAATCCTGTCCATGCAGACAAAGAAAATCACACCTACTGCTTCTACCTCTGTCCACACCTACCATTTCTTTCTCATCCAACACTCTTTTAAAAATATAGTATCTTTAACAAAAAGTGAACAAGATTTGACTGCAAACATCTTTTGCCAGCACAACTCTCAAAAATGCCTAAGGGCTTAAGATACTCAGATGCTTTAACTAATAATTGAACAGGACATTGCATTTTGTAGGTGGCTCTGAGACCTTTGTCAGGGTTTGGGTTTTTTTTTTTTCCACACACATACATACTGAACTGGATGGATTGTTCTGGAGATGAGTCACTACTGAAGCAACAGAATAAACTCCCAAGAAATGCTGTGGGGTTTGTGTTTAACATTCTCCAGCTCCTTTTTTGGAGTATTTGGCAAGGCTTTGGCAAATGCTCCTCCCACAGTAATCAAGTGGCAATTTCGTCAGTGAAATAAATCTAAAAGTGCTTAAATATTCATTTCAGCCTCCACTTATCTTCTCCTTCTACTTCAAGTTTGCTCCCTCCCAAAGCTGACAAAGGAGAAAGCCATTGACAGCCAGGCAACTGCTGACATCAAAAACAGAACCAAGATGAGCTGCCAGAGCTCCAGACCACAGGAGATGCTCAAGCAGTTTCCCTGCGTAGCTACTTCAGCTTCTGAAGATCACACCAGACAAAGTGCTTGAATACATACAATGCTTGAATGTTTACATTGGCTTTCACTTCTAAAGGGTTCGGCAGCAACATCTTTTCTAAAGGTCAATTAACATGTTTTAAAGGGGAGGGCGGGGGTGGGGGGGGGAGGAGTGAAAGTTAAGGGTGAGTCTTCAGTGCACAAGACAAAAAGCAAAAGGAGCCAGTAGAAACCAAACCTAAGCCCAGTGCTTAGTGCTGCCATGGTCTGCTGGTCACCTGCTTCTCCAAAAATCTTTACATACCTGTACACGCTTGCTTGAGCCCAGACTCCATGATAATCATTGTGATCCAATTCAATTTGCACATAAATCACTCATGAACTCAGAACATGTAGAAGGTACCAAACCTGGAATCACATGTAGTGTCTCTGTCACCAACGCTTACCTCAGGGACATCAGGGGACACTGGGTACTTATTTGGGCATCTGGCCTGCACTGCAATCTGCCCTACTCTATCTTCACACACACTGCTATTTATTTAAAAGCTACAATAAACATTAATGTTACAAATACACTTTCAGTTATCACATATACCTTATGCTACAGACACCTGCACCTTTGATTAGAGTTACTTTTCAGAAGTGTGTGCATTTATATTACTACTGCTCTCACATCTGCACAAAGTATATAATTTCTTTTGTGTCAGCTGATATCGTGACTAAGTAACACTGAGAATGAAATGGATATTGCAGCAATGAATGTTTTGTGCAAGTCACCTTACCCACAGGATTTTCCCCAGTCCCGTGTAACGGGTGAGCAGCAGAAATGGGTGGGAGCTGCAGATGGGTGCCTGCAGCCACAAACCTGCACCCAAGTGGTGCACAGCAGATGGCCATCCACCACTGACTTTGATACCCAGTCAGACACCATTTCGTATCACTACCAAGGGATATGCAGTACTTTGTGATGAAAAAATGTACATGTATACACACACACACAAATAATCAGTGCCTTCCATTCACTTAAAACAAAATTCACAAGGAGAATATTTACACAGGTATTTTCTTACAAATTTGCTTTTCTCTTTTGTTTTGTATTTTTATGTTCACATCAAATGAGTAAAATTACATTCTACTTGGCTTACAAAGCATTCACTTAGTAAAAAAAGCTGATGTGAACTTGACTGAAGGAAAGAAACACAGAAAATAAACATCAGAGCTCTAACCATTCACTAGACTCACACTTGTTCAACCACACACCCAGCACAAAGGCATGACTCAATCTGCAAATTCTACATATATTTTTGTCATATAAACTGAAAGCAAACCTCAGCCAGGTCTAGTGGTAATTAAAACTAAGGAGGGGACTTTGAAAGATGGCATGCACTCACAGGCTGCAGTAGTCTCACTCATCTTTAAGAGCAGAGGCATTTCGGTGGCTGAATGGTACAAACCCTTTATGCTTAAAGAGCTGCTGGCTAATCACTTCTGTCATTAGATGCTGTCTTCAGCTAAGGGGGGAATCTGATAGAGAACAAAATACATTGTTAATTTACCATAAAGGTTATATTTGGATTTAAAAAAATAGTATTCTGATTGGCTGTGCATAAGGTGAGGAGGCAGGAAACATGAGGAAAAACGCCACTGGTAGACTTTGGCGGAAAAAGTGCAATCTTACAAAAAGTGACCAACTCTAAATGTAAGTTCATTTTTCTACTGGCTTAAGAGAGGCTAAAATAAGGGGGTTTTACCAAAACAAATCATTAAGTGTATAAACATGAAAATGAGTTTTCACACTAGCAAGCATTTCGTACACCATAGTCACCGGGGAACAAGTGCACTCACATAATGCTCAAAATTCACTATTTCAATTAGTCAGTCCCTTAACAGATGATAATCCACCGTTCCTCAGAGACTGTGAAAATACTAGCACTTCTTCTAGCACTCATCTGAGAGGAAAATGAGAAAATACTGTAAAAGAAATGAAAGACAGGCAACCCCCCTTGCAAAGCAGCAGAATACTTGTTCCTTTTTATGAATGGGGGAAATACTTTGCAATGTCACTGAGAGCTCAGTTTGTCCGCATGTGTTGCATAGAGCTGGTTTGCATTTTTATACCATTTCACATACAGGAAACCAAAGGACAAGTAGCGTGGCACACGCTAAAGGCGGCTCCACCTTTCCAGCCCTATGCTCTTATATGCATGGCAGGAATATGCCTTTTTTTTTTTTTTTTTTCTTTGGACAGCAAACTTTCATTATATTCCTCCGCTCTTGAGAACTGTTGCTATCCAGTAAGCTAGCAGGGGATGTACAGAAACAAATAAAGAGGCAACTCCTTCTCCAGAAAGCCTGCAGTGGAACCTCCCGGTCCCCTAAGCTGTTCTACGCAGACCCCACAAGCCCATACAAGACTTCAAAGATGAGCTGACAACGCAGAATTATTCTTAACAACTACACTGGGTTGGACTGAAGGTCCATTTCATCCTGCACCCAACGGAAACCAAAAGTGGTACCTGTGAAAGGGTGTAGGAATACAAATCAGTGAAACCACCATGTAATGCTCTCTCGTACCCCAACACAAGTACAGAGACAAATTTCTCCAATTAAAGGTGTAACTAAAGTTGTACTAAATGCAACACAGCCAAGTCAACATAGATTGATCATCGTGGCACAGGGTTGCCTATCAGGCACTCTTGCCCATTTCCCTGTTCCCCCTTCACCCTTGGTTGTTCCTCTCTACCTTGTGAGCTTTGGGAAGACAGCCTCCTTGCTAAAAGTCACAACCGTGCTTCCCAGAACGACACCTGAACCCATCTGGAGTTTCCTTGTGCCAACATAACACAATTAGTAATGTCATAAGAGGGAAATTTAAGAAAAGCAAACCAAAACAGGAAACGGTGATAGTGCTGACGAAAGGCAGCTCTGTAATAAAATAATTTGGACAAGTAAAGTTAACCAAGGAACTTCCTTAAAGGTGTTTGGGTTCTTTTTAATTTAAGCTTTTAGCATTTTTTGTATTTAGAAACTCTTTAAAAATGTTAAATCAATAAAGAAAACACCCATGATGCAATTTAATGTTGCCTAGGACTTTGCAGATACTACACACACAAACTTCCCCATTCAAAAACAGCATTAAAGCACTTAGTCTTGGATATGAGGCCCTACTGTAGCAGGCACACAGCCTTACCTCCATTATATCTGCTGGCCTACAAGACAGCTCCTGTTCTCTGGTGTCCTGCCAGTACTTCTCCTGTCAAACATACTGTGTGCCAACACAAGTGGCAACATGAAACTTCAAGGAAGTTCATGCTAGTTTGGGTTTTGCAGGTCTACTGCGTAACACAAGACAGTAAGGGTAGTGGACATAAACCAAATACAAACAAGTCTCAATCCTACAAAGCAGGACGATTAACTAGTAAAAGCTACTGAAATCATGAGAGTCGATGGATACCCACAGCCCCTGTTTGCAGGGTCAGCCACTGAGCCCTCTTTCCCAACAGCATGTCAGTGCCACAACAAGCCTATGATTTCTTCCATCAAGCCCCATCCCAGGTTCAACAAATGAAGGCTCATCCATAAAACTTCATCCTTACCCTTAGTTCACCCCCCGAGACATACTCCCAATTACCTGTTAAGGCACCACAGTGAAATAGATTTGTCAAATACAACTTTTTTTTTCTTGTTGCTGCTGCTTTGCCTTTTGCACACTCGTTTATTTCTGTCTTGCAATTTCAAATACTGACGTACAAATCAGAATTGCCGAGAATCAGGGAACTAACACAAGTGGTGATTATTTTGCTCTAATACCAATTTTCTAAGTGGTTTGTGATAGAAAGAGGGAAGTTTTGGGGAACAAACAAAGGGTGCATACAGAGGTTAGAAGAAATACTGCTCCTAAGTGGAATATTAACATTTCCACCTGGAAAGATGACAGGAAGAATCAGTGTAGTGCATTAAGCAAAATCACTGCAGTTCACAACTGGAATATTTGCAACCTTTTTGACTGATCATTAATGTTTCAGAGTTGTAGAAAAACCCTAACTGCAGACCAAATTATTTCCTTCCTCTTCTCCCTTGCCCATAGCTAGTGATATTGCTCAGCAGGATACAACCAGCAAAATCTCCTGGCTGAATCCAGCCCAACCATACCTCATCCATTAAAAGAGAAGGGTGCACAAAGAGCCAGGCACCACTCCGTGCTTCCCACAAGAACCTAGGGTGTCACTGTCACCAGCCCAAGACCCAGCTTTAGGATGTAACCACCACTGGTTACAGCCCACTACCAGAGGGCAGGCTCTGTCCTTGTTTTGACAGGCTCATTTCTTGCATTACCACCTCTAAAAGGAAAAGCAATATGAAGCCCAGCATCCTGCATTGCAGCCTACGGAAAACAGCTCTAGCTCTGAGCCTCTCACTCAGAAAGCTCTTATTCATAATACATACCATATCAAGAATAGGAGAAGGAAGCACTTGATCATTTCTGCCCCCTTGACACACACCTTGAGATAGTAATGCAAAGTATGTATGTGTCCTTACACAATTTCATTTTCCACAGCAAGTGCCTTTTGGTTTCGTTAGTCCATGTCTCATTTTCTCCTGCTCACATTTCCAGCCTCGTGCCATCAGCTGTTTAGCTCTCCACATTTCATCTCCAGCCCTCTACCTTGCCACCTCCTTGTTTAATACATTTATGAACAGACATGCTATTCCCACTCTCCATACCATTTCTCTGCTTACTGATACCAGCTCTTGACAGTAATGACCCAGAAACAACATGGCCAGGCTCTGCTCCTACCCCAAAATGAAAAGAGTTAGCCAACCTCACCTGCACAGCAGTGCTAAGACAGAGCCCATGTAATACCTCCTTGCTGGGCATCACAGTGGCCAACCATTACTCTGAATTTCTTTTTCAATATTAATTTTTAGTCCATGCTAAACCCAAGCTGCCTGCAGGCTCCAGTCTGTATGAGGTAGGTAGGGGCTGTAGGAAGGGATGGGGGGTGGCGGGAAGTTGAGGCTGTGGGACAAGAGAAAGGGGAGCTGTACACCTTCTAACAGGGGCAATCAGAAAGCCAGAAATGCATGTTTTCCACTTACTTGGTCCTTTCAAACGTCTGTGATTATGGCGTTAACGGTGATGTAGAGCCAAAAGAATCCTTCTTCTGCGGCATTTAACAGTATTAAAAAAACACATTGTGCCTCTAAACATTCAGAAGCTAAATCCTAGACTTACTAAGCTCAACAGCAAAATTCTCTGTGACTTCAGCAGTACCCAGTTCTGGCCCCAGGGCATTGAATGCAAGCACACACCGGGGCCAAAACTAATCTGCACTGATATTTACATAATTTCCCTATATGTAAACAAATTAACACAGCCACAATATTTGATTGTACTTCTGTCTTCCATGACCAATGAGTCAGAATTGCTTGTTTATAGTTATTAGCAATATAAACCTGCAATCAATCAGCACTGTCTTCACCCTGCAGAAGCAGGGAGAGAACAGCTACAAAAGCCATCAGGAAATAGCAACGGACACCCCAGCCCCAGGATTGAACTGGGAGCATTAGTACTTGTCACAGACAGCAATAGGAAATACTCTTCTTCATAACTCTGAACTTAAAAATAGTATTTGAAAAGCAAATCTGTTATAAGAACAGAATTAAGCTACTGAGGTTCAAGCTGATCAAGGGATTTAGAAAAATAATCCAGATTTCCCCCTAAAAAAAAAAAATAAAAAATATTCAAAGCTGAGAAAAGGGACCTGTTATTTTTTTTATAATAAGGCACAGAACAAGATCAGAGTCCTACCACACTGTGTGCCACAAAGATACCATCATAGCTCCAAACAGTCTGAATGGGCAACCTCAGTCGCAGCAGCTCCACAGCCTCTCAGGAAAGACAGCTGTGGTCTCCCAGCTCCCACGCTGGTACACCATTCATTACACCATGCATTTTTCTCCTATTCCAGCAATATCTGGAAGCCCATATATTTTTTCCCCCTTACCGCATGCTTTGAAGCTGATTTTCTGATGCATGCTTGTTCTCCTTTCTACTTTTTCCCAATATTCCCTAAAACTTTTCTTGTAGGCACTCATTTCATCCAAGTCTTTCTGGTATAGATCTACAACAAAACAGCAAACGGGAACAAAACCAGGGCAATTGCTAAAGGCAGCTGCACACAGCACCCAGGGTATACTCCTAAATATCCAGGTAAGTACAACAAACAGCACCTTAGACCGCTGTAATTTCCATCAGTTTTAAACTCTGTCCTACAGTACCTCTGATGACTAACCAGCCACTCAAACCTACTAGACATGCTGGCTAATGAAAAGGTAGGGATGATGAACTAGAGACTGGTAAGCCAGCTTGCCAGCACACCACCAAGAGGCATACATCACCTTAAGGGCAAAGTCACTCCTGTCTTCTGTTTTCCATCTCTTCTTTGACATTCAAATACAGATACAAAACCAGACATGCAGTCTGATGATACAGAAAATTCCCTGCATCTCCTCCAACACCTTTTTTTCCCCTTGACCCTGAGACCAGATCAGCATTCCCATAGACAGCACCTCAGCTCACCTCAGTTTGCACTCGGAAGAGACCTTAAGGATACTGAGCCCAACTCAGGGAGTTTGACTTTATTGGCACAAAAGCAGCAGACTGTGAATTTCACATGCTGCTTTCCACACACACACACACTCAAACCATGCTCAGTATTTTCAAAGCAATAAAATCATTTCAATACAAAATAAAATTAAGGCATGTCCATGAGATGTTGCAGGAGCTGGGAGCAGCTAAAGAAAAAGGAATGGAAAATTATAGGTAGGGAAGATAGGAATGGGAAATTGAACACCTGAAACCAATTTACTCATTAAGAGAATACATCAGCAAACAGGACAGTGCGATTCACCAGGCAGCAACCATCAAAGCAAAACCAAGAAGTCTTCAGGGCCAACTCCATTCTTACTTGTGGCTTTTATTCCTGAGGATGTTCAGTCACAACCAAGATCAAAAGCGGAGCTGATCTCACATGCTCAGAAAATCCACAGCAGATTTTTCTGGGATAGTTTCCTTGGCATGGTTAATTCACATGGGATCTTCAGTCCCACCTCTGTCTCTCACAAGCACTGCATTAAAACCTACCTCCTGCTTGAGAGAGGCCACATCTTAGGCAGCAGCTAACACTGATTATGGTCAACAACAGCCTGCTATGTGCCTTTCCAAAGCATATGCCAACGTAAAAATGCCCCAGAACAGAGAGTTGTTTCTTCTGCATTTGGCTTAAGGCAAAAAAAATACAGGAACACAACAATTATCCTGGTATTTAGCCTCCACTAAAAAGATAAGGGCTGTGATGGCAAGAAACAGCAAGTGGGTTCTTCATGTGCTTTCCCAGGATAGCAGTAGCTCTTGGGAAAGCAGGGTGGAAGAGAAGGGAGGAGGTATTGTCATTAGCATTCTCCATCCCAATCCTTTGACATCAGTAGGATTATTCCTATATCTGAAATAGACTGCTTTATTTCAAAATCAGGTGTTTAGACTGCTGATTTTTTGCACCTTGGGGTTTCTTTTGGAGGGCAGGCAGGAGGGAAAGCCAGCAGTAAAACAGCTACTTGCCTTACTCTCATTAATCATAAACAGGAACAAAGAAATTCCTCCTCGTGTACTGCAAGCCAACATAAAACCCAGGAAAACAAGAGTCCTCGACCTGTCATGCTTAATGAACACTCCTGGACCTTCTTCTCTATAGTCTCCTCTGGTCCTGTGCTGCTGCCCAACCTGTTCTGCCTACAAAGGAAGGCCAGGGCAGGGCCTGGAAGGGTTTGGACCAATTTTTCACCCAGCAGCAACAGCACTATGTGCTGATTCTGCCACATTTACTATTGCTTCAACCTCAGCGCCATCAGAAGACCAAACCCCGCAGGCTTTGCACAGCCAATCTTCCCTGACTCAACAGGAACACCATCCAAGTCGACGCTGGTGTGCAGCATGCATCTATCCGCAAGAACAGGATCTCTGCTCGTGGACTCACACGGGCTGCCTGGCCAGCAGTCAGAAGCACGGGGGAGGAAAGGCTACGTGTTTGTTTACACCCTCCGCAGCTGATGGGTGGGAAGGGAGCTGGGAGGGACCGAGTAGGCAAAGACAGGGCGCATATCCTTAACTACCACTTTCAGAGCGGCTGAATCAGCGCCGGGTGGATGGCTATTTACTGCTGACACAGACCTGCAATAAATCACTACCTTTCTGGAGCAACAAGGAAGTTGCAGGGGTGACTGAGTCATCCTCCATCCTGACGCCATTCCAGGAGTGGAGCCATGTACGTCCCCCGGCTTTGGGCTGTGCCCGTGGCCCAAAAATAGCTTTTAAGCCAAATCCTGCAGTCATCATTCAAAGCTGAAACACTTTATTTACACTCAGCAACAATTCATGTATGTTTTTGACAGTGCTAAGAGTAACCAGTGCTTAAATTATTTGCTTAACAAAGGAGTCTATTTAACTACAAGAGTTAGACCGAGTATGCAATGTTTTCTGACCCACATAGAAGCCAATAATTTGCATTTTATAGAACCACTTTGCATAGACAACCCATCTTAATGGCCAACAACATGCTGTACAAAATTAATAATTGAAAAGCAGTCGTCAGCACTGTTATTTGTGTTACAGGTAACTCACAAACCTCATTAAATTGTAGTATTAAATTTCTAACGACCTTCTGGAAAGCTGTTCACTTTGAGAGCCTTTTTTAAGACATGAGCTCACAGAACGCCAAGCAGTTGCGGGGGAAGTACACGACAGCTACCTGGAGTCTGTGGGAGAGGCCAGGCAAAAACCCGTGTCACAAAGATGTCAGCCTGATCCCCCTTTGGCTGAAAAAGTGACTTTGACTTCATGAACCTCCCCTCTCTCCAGGCAGTCACTTATCCGGGCTTCTCTCACAAATTTCTGCCCTAATGCCAGAATAATCCTACTTCATCCAGTCCCCACACATCTAAGAAGCTCCAGCTTTTTTTCTCTCAAATCATTGGGTTTTACACTATTTCTGTTGCTGCACCCAAGCATTTGCTGTGGATGAAAAAAGCCTCAGAGTCTAGCACAGAAGTGTAAAGGTGAACAAAAATTACATCACAAAGCCTGGGATTTTCACAGTCTTAAGGAAATCAGGTCCCCCAAATCCCACTGCAACTCAGCGAAGAGTCAAGTGTATAATTTTCCATTACGTTTATAAAAATCCCCAAATAAACATACAACTAAATGCAGCTTCACAAGGCTGAGTATTTATTATTCTCCTAAATGCTGTTACTAAGCCTGAGGCCCCTTTCTCTTTCTTTTTTTTTTTTCTTGGGTAGGAAATAGTCTCACTCTTGCCAAAATGTCAAAGATGCAGAATGCTAGTTATAGGAAAGTCCACCTCAGAGTCAGCTCCTGTCGTTGGGGAAGAACAACAAACAAACCCTATATTCTGAGCTGACAATCATCGTGATCTGCCCATTAGTGTTGCGTCACTCTTCACTGGCCTGTCACACTGATGGAGTATGTCTGTCTGTGTTGGGGATGACAGTCACTCCTTGCTGCTGACGTCTTTGCTCAGGGCTGTGCCGCGGTCCCCGGTACACAATCTGCTCCAGAACATGCAGACTGGCTGTTGCCATTTCAAAAGCTTTCCTGGCATATTTCCGCAGACTGAAACAGGAAGATTTTGGGCAGCCAGGGGCTGATTTATCTCTATACGAACACCTGCGGGTGTAATTTGCACAGCTCTTCCAAACAAAACATTTTCACTGTGATAGCAGAGGCAAACTCCCCCAAACCCAATTTGTTTGGTGGTTAATTAGTATCCTCCACTGCAATGTTTGAGACAAAAGAAAGAAGCTCTCCCCTCCTCCCACGAGCATCAAGACTTTTTAATCTCAAAGATAAACCTTATCTGACATGACCCAAGCAGAATGGATACAGCTTCCTCTTATTTTTTATTTTTTTTTTAAACAGAGGAAAAACAACAGAAATTATCTCAGAAGCTTGTTCAACAGGAGGTTTTGATTTTCATTTCAGTAGTACTGGCCAGACACTTAAATGATAGGTTCCCACACCTGAAAACTAGCTAGTAATTTAAAATCAAATCATAAGAAAAAAAACAACTATGTCCATAAGAACTTTGAGTGGTAAAAATAACTGAAAACAGAAAAACCCTGGTTGCTTTTTCTTTCACCGACAAATAAAACATATCCCTAAAATACACTCATATGAGGTCTGTGGTGGGTGAAGAAGACAGTATGCAGATCTGCTCCCCTGGATTCGTTCCGACTTATTCAGCAGCTTCGGTTCTGCTATTTCAGATTCCTGCAAAAATAAAGGCTCAGAAGAGAAAGCTAAGCCTCTGGGCATCCACCAGACCGCAGCTACTGTGCACACGTAACAAGCACAACTGCCCTGAAAGAAAAGGAACAGTACACTGTTCTTCAGCATCACATGGCTGACCACGATCAGCAGCCCAAACCACATCTTAAACATCCTACTTCAGATGATGCTGAAGACTGCTTCCTACCTGATAGTGTGCTGTGTAACATCTGCAACAAAAGACCAAACTCCTGCACATTTTGTCCGTACATTTATTGCACATCAGCTGCATTCCCTTTAAGATGCAGGTTACATGAGCAGGCCTAGAGACAAAATTAAGCAGAATGATCCAAACTGGGTATTGCTAGAAGAGAGAAACATCTTCCTCATCCCTTAAAGCTAAAGTTTAAATGGGCTTACGGCCCATTACCAGCCCTTAAAAAGACAGTGTTTGTTTCATTTACCAGCTGATTCTTCCCTCGGACTGTTTTCTAGTGGACATGTGCAAACATCCCATATTCAGAACTTTATCGAATACCTATTTAAAAGGAATTCCCCAAATTGAAAGGTGACCTTCAATAAGCCTACTTTCTTAGGAATGGCACACACCAACATCAATACATCCTCTAGAAACCTGCAAAGTTCACAAAAAAATGCTACTGCCACCATAAGAAAGGCAGGGAGAGCAATTTGTCCCTTCCTTTGTGCCTTCCTGCTAAAACAATCTCCATGCTCAATATCCTAAATTGCACAGGCTCCACAAATTTAATTAGCCATGAGTCTAAACCACAGAGGTCTGTCTGTCAAACATGCATAATCACATTAAAATTGTTTTGCTTTTATTAACAAAAACTTGGGATGGGATGAGATAAAAATCCTAAGGAGAAAAATCTAAAAGGTAAGTCCTTCCTCCTCACCGAATAGAGATATCTTTGTGTGGATAAACTCTTCTGTTGGGCAACCTGGATAAACTTTTCCTTGTTTATTATAAAAGCACAAGTTCACCAAGGTCCTTTTATGTCCTGATGTATGAAACGATTCCAGTTACGTATCATTTCACAGAGTCAAAGGGGTGAGGCTATGGTATTTATAGATACACATTCAGGGCTAGAATTTTGGTTAGCAACAACACAGTTACAGCCTCAACGCCTAACACACTTTTGGGAAATTGCCCACCTGTATATATAGATCCTGGAAATTTTCTCCTATTAAATACATATTGGAAATGAACTTGCTTTTTATCTTTTTCCAAACTCAATGGATAAAGTCTATTACTTTCTGTTAGAGATACAGAGACAGAAGAAAACCAAACTGAGGCTACTTCCATAGTAAGAGGAAAGACCCTGATGCAATCCTGATGCTTTCAGACATGTTCACTGGTTTCACGGTTTTTTATTAGCAATAGCACTTCACTCTCAAAAATGGGGCTTCAGTTTTACTAAACACGTGCCACACATTGAGATGAATCTGCAAACAACCCAAAACGCAGATACAGATAGTGCTACACAAAAGAGAAAGAATGGGTTTCCTCAATTCAGATAACACATTAAGAGCTCATAATGGTTTAAAAATCTGTTTCTCCAAACCGCTAATCCAGAGCCCTGCCTAAAGCCTGTTCAGGACTGGACCAATACTCCAGTTAAATCACTTGGCATTGGCATCTCTTCACTTCAGAATTACCTTCCTTTGAAGCAAGCGACAGCAGACACGCAGGCAAGACATGCTGTTGGATTAATACTCTTGTTGCAGAGATCTTATCCATATGCATGTACGGTTGTTGTATATAGCATCATTATGTAAGTGTCTCTATTTCTAAAACAAACAGAAAACATTTGTCTGGTCACTCTCTACTATTATCCCACCCATAAACCAGTGAGCAGAAATTCCACCCACATAAGTTTTAACAGGCTTAAGGATGGAGTAACAGTAGAAATGACAAGATGAAGATTTTCTGTTTCCTTTAAAAAAGTGAAAATTTCACCCATTTTTTATCAATAGGATTTCAGAAGCTGCCATAATAAACAAGTTATCAACCTTTGGAGGGCTTCTTTTAATACACCAAACATAATCCCTGTTACCATCAGTAGCAAAGTCTAGTACAACAAACTGTGTAACCCAGATGGCCCCTGTAACTCGCACAGATTCCTGGACCACCAGGACAAGAGCAAATACTGTAGGTCAATTCACAGTCAAAAGATCCTGCTTCCCTGCCACACAAAGGAAAAGTGTGAATTCAAAACACAACTTCTTAACACCCACCTATTCCTGAAACGGTCCAGGATGGCACGTTGAAAGCTAACCTAAAGAACAATTCAGGGACCGAGTAATTGTTTTTACTGCATGATGCTGCACTTCTTAGTATCTGTATTTCTTAACTTCAAGCTCTTTAATATAATTTTTCAATTCTGTTCCCCACATCCTTCCACATCTTCAAAAACGTTGCACCAGATACCTTGCAAAGATTTACTTTGGCAAGAACTTCAAACAACACTGCTGAAGTCACTCCTTGGCATACAGCAACTCTTTTGTAGCCTGAGTCGTTCTGAATCAAGACTTACTGCAATGTATGTACAGGATGTATAGCTGCAGAAATAGCATCACTTCTTGTATTTGAACATTTTTTTGCATGCAATCACCTAAATGCGACAGCCATAGCGGTGCATATCTACAAAAGGTGACTGTAGATGGGGCTGGGAGCATACCTTACTGCAACATATAGCAGTTATCTTTATGCACGTTCTAAGACCTGTTAACATCCCCATACATAGTACTTTTCTGTGTAAAAATCTAAAAATTGAGATATTCTTCCAGAATTCAGGTAAAATCACAGGGAAGGGACTTCAAATAGCAAGCCGTAAAACAAATAAAATAGAATGTTTTTCAGAGTGCACAATTATACCAGAAGTTCACCAACACAGGATGTTGTCAACACTATTGCCATAAAGTTTTTCAAAACAAATTAGACATTTTTCAAAGAGGACAATCCATCAGCAGCTATTAAACACAACAACCTCAAGAATGGCAGCCCAAAGATTTTCGAGAACTATGACTGGCAGAAGGGTTTACTAGGAGGAGAACTCTGTAGTCACAGTTTTCCTATGCACTGTAAGTGGTTCTATCAGAAAAAATACTGAGCTAAACAGATCTCTAGTCTGACCAAGAGTAACTGCTCTTACTCAGTTCACAAAACTGAAGATGACAAGATACCACCCTGTTAATAAATTTGAGCTGAAGTAGACTAGTACCAGTAAAAGAAAATAGTCTTAAAATTACTGATTGCATATCATGTTCCACCCACCTCCTCTCTGACCATCCTACAATAATATGGCCTTAATAATAGTACCTATTCCCAAACGTACTTCTTTAGATTCCAGTACACGCAAAATGTGCTTGTGTACATTTAGTCACAAATATGTTATACAGCACAAAGATCAGCCAGTAGCATACTGATCTATTATTTGTAAGCGCCTGTGAAATCCCTTTGCAATTAGATGCCTGCTAATATAGAACTAAACACAGTCAGCAAGGAAATAAGTAATAACAATAATTAAAAAATCCTTTCCAGAGTATTTTTGAAAGTGTATCCAAAACATAGTCCTGTTCCATTACCTTCTGCCAAAGGACAAGAAGAGCAGCATCCTCAAGAGTACTTTACCTTTCCCTGAATGAGAGGAAGGTTGAAAGGGCTCAGGCTGCACACCGATATGAAAGTCTCTGGAAAACTGACTGCCAGGAGTTAGTTATTTCTCCTTTCCCCCAAATACTTGATGCCATTGCATACCGTAACAACAGTGGGCATATTTCACGCTATGGTATTTTTAGAGCAAAGTCCACTTCTACAGCACCAGAGCCCACATGAGTGCGTTGCCACTGCAGACCCGGGTCCAAGCGAGACACTGTGCCCACAGAAGCAAAGAGAGGTCCCTGCCGTAATGCTGATAAACACCTCCCTCTCCTTCCTGCGCTCCAGCTACTTCCCCCACATTCCAGGCTTTCACCTTCCCATTTCTGTATCAGCTCTTGTCTCTCCCGGCAGGGTCTCACCTCTGATACACCAGCGATGCCTGCGTTGACTACTCCTGCGCCAACCTTTGCCGTGCAGCACACACATCATCAGCTCCTCTCTGAGCAGATTCAGGGAGACAAGCCTTAAAAATCTCTCCTGCAGCAACGCTGCTTCCACGACAACAAGACGAAATAGCCAACTAATAATGAACCAGTTGAGGGACTGCCAGCTTCAGCAAACGTGTCTGGAATTACTTTTTTTATTTTATTTTATTTGAAAAGCTTCCAGTTGAGCACTGGTCATCTTCCTAGATCCAACACCTGTGCTGCAATTCACACAGAGCCTGCACAGCACCCCAGACAGGATCGGGCTGTGCACAAAGACATTTGCTGAGGCCTTTGCTTGTCAACCAAATGAAGCTGAAAGTAACTTTGCCCATGCATGTGGGCAGCACCTAAAGCACCCCAGAAGCTCCTGGAGTACAGACAATCAATGGTAAGAGCATTATAATCCCGAGAAGCTCACCAAAAAATTATTTAGTATGTTACTGTGTCCACTCATTGTGTTTTTGTCCAGTATTTGCAATACGCTAACTGCGGCACAGCTCTCCAATGTAAAGTCACCCTAATCCACGTTGTTATATATATCATTTGTTTACCCAAAGTTGAATGATCATTTCAACCTTTGTTAATCTGATTGCATAACAAACTACAGCAGCTTTAAATAACCACGCTGCTCTCTCCAGCGCGGATTAGTTGAAATCACTCATTTCAGCACCCCGCTTCTTTTAAAAAACAAAATGAAACAGATAATGGAGAAAGAAGAAAATAAAAGCACCTGGCCACTGCTTTCACAGCCAACTACCGTACAAGTCACATCACAGCGTGCAGATGCGATGTAGTAACTTCACACCTGGTACAGGCTGCAAGCACAAGGTAAAGTGAAATGTTTTCAACCACTGAACAATATTGCACAATTAAAGCACATTCTGCTAGATCTTATTCACAGCTCCAGCGCAGGCTATTAAGCAAACTCTACAGCGTGGATTTTCAAAACAAGTAATTGCACGTATATAAACAAAGGCCATAATTTACATGGTAGATCTCATACAAGCTTATCTACCACATGACATCACACCCATAAATTACAACTTAAAGTACCAGTGCCAAACTGCTCCTGCCCTCCCACCCTAAAACGAGCACAATTAATATCAAACACTGCTCACCCATGCCTGCGCCTCTTGGAAATAAACACACATGAAGTACCTCCTGAGCCAGAGCAGTATTTATAGGTTCTTCAGACAATGGGAAGATTTATAATTATTATTGTATTGCACGATCACAAAGTCTTAAACAAATCAAGCTGCCTCATCATGCAATGCTTAAGATAATATATGGTTAAACAACATCAAGCAGTACGAGTGCACTCCACTCGTACCAAAGGGCAAATACCTCCAGCCCCCATACACAGGAGATCTTCAGAAAAATGAAGCCTTACAGCTATTATCAAACAGCAAGTTAGAAAAACAAAACCAAAACACACATATTTCTTTGAACAGACTCAGGAACAGATTTTTTTCCATTGAAATCCAACCAACCAGGGCATGGGGAAAGTGAAGGGCAGGTGCATGGGAGACAGAATAAGCTGAGGCATGTTTCAGCATCTCTCAGTTTTAGTTCACCAGTACCCGATCAGCTCATGAGAAATCAAAAGGCAGCATCAGAGGCTAACATTAAACAACCTATTGATCACAACTGGCTTTCTACAGCACGCAACAAAATTCATCCTCTTGACTGATACCCGTGGTGGCAGCCTCATCACAGAAGTTATAGACAAGACAGGCACCTGCAAATGACTCTCTAACCAACACATATCTGAATACCTTTGTAAGAGAAAGCAAGCCAAGTATCTCTGCTCCAGGCACAAAAATCTGCTCCTCTGAGTCCGCAGTCACCCATGAACCTGTAACAATTATCCCAGTGCCCCCACAATCTGCCTGCACCGGGGGACTACCTGCACAGCAGGCCCTGCACCAGGGAAGAAAGGAAGCTCCAGAGTCTGTCCACACCAGCTGGATCTGGGCCGTCTCCATCACGCTCAGCCTGCACCAAATTCACCATTTCTGCGTGTTATTACGAATCTGACATCACATCAGTACAAGCACAGTCTGACATCTACAGTTAAGTCGGTGATGGTGTAAGTGCTGCCTGGCTTACAGGCATTTGGTGTTGCAATACGCTTGCTGCTGAACCCTTGAAAGAGAAGATACAAATATATACACACACATATAAAATCTGCTACAGAAAACCTCGCAGTGACTTGTTTCTTCGCCATGAAGCCAGCAGACCTGCAAGCGG
>VZSZ01000452.1:165437-255167 GCA_013398815.1 Ibidorhyncha struthersii | reverse complement strand
CGTCAGGGCGGGAAGGCGGGGGGAGAGGCCGCGGAGGAGGAGCCCCCGCGCACCGTGCGCCCCTCCCGCTGCCGGCGCTCCTTGGGGGCTGCGGGGGTTGAGCGGCCGCTCCCTCTCTCGCTCCTCCCGGATGAGGGCCCCAGCGGCGCCCAACGGCCGCCCTGGGCGGGGGGTCGGGGCCTGCGCGGCGACGGCGTCGTCCCCCGCCCGCCGCGGGCCCCGCTCCGGCCCTTCCTGCCGGGCGGTGTTACCTCAGGCGGCGGCGTTGCCTCCCTCAGACGGCGGCCGGCGCTGGGGTCCCCTTCCCGGCCGCCGCCAGACGCCAGCCCGCCCTCGCTCCCCGGCTGGAGGAGCCAAGCGACCTCGGGGCCGGTGGGAGGTGGAGGGGCTGGCGGCAAGGGATGGGGACGCAGGCCAATTTTGGCAGGGCAGGTGCCAAATTGATTAGCATACTGAAGAAGACGTTTAAAAATAAGAGCATATCCGTAATTAAAGTGAAGGGTCTCATAACTGCCCGTGAAACGGTTGTAAATTAGTATTAAAACTGTGCCCTTTCGGGTGCTTTGTTTGAAACACAACTAACGAGCAAGGATAATGTGTCATTTTTTATAGTCATTTTGGAAACCCTTACAAAATTTCTCACTAGCCAATTTGTCCGTTTCCATTGACTGTTAGGAATGAAGTTGCAGTGATTACCAGCGCTGTGCTTTTTAATTACTTCACAGAAATCTTGTTTGTGCATGGGGGTGGAAACCGTGCAGGGATAGGACTTTTTCAGGTCGAGTTGTCATTAATATACCATCTAATTTTATGTGCAGTGTTTGTACAAGCAGTTCACTACCCCGAAAGGGTGACGGTGAGCACAAGGACATTCCCACTCCCTCTGTACCCACCTCGGTGGGTGGACTGTCTTAGGGTGAAGGAAGGCTCAGCACCCACCCATCTCAAGCATCCACGGTCCACAGTATCTCAGGGCAGGAGTCTGAGTACGTTGAGGTTGGAGAACACCAGCCATCTAGGTAAGGTCAGAGATGCAAAAATACAGACCCCTCTGCCTTTGGTGTCCTCCCACCCAGCAATGGGAGAGCAGAGTGGTTCTCCACCTTATCACGGAGGGTTTTTTCCCAAGAAAGCAATGTGTATCAGCTTCATTGCAGCACGTGCCCAAATTTTCACAGGCAAAACTGTGTTTTTGTGTTTACAGAGGCATAGTTTTTCATGAAAATGACTGTTGACTGAAAAAAAATGGAGGTTGAGGTGAAGCTGCTTTGAAAATCTGGTTATAAAACCTTTCTCAGATTGTTTCTGCCAGAAAGTGCTACCATGTGAACTAGAAAGACTCCAGCAAGCCTACAGTCTTTTCACCACTTACAGTTTTAGTATTGTTCAATAATCTAGGCAAATATTTTTCATCTAAGGACGTCTTTCCTTCACCATTATGAAAACGTTAAAATAAGTAAGTTTGTTTGCCAAATCCTTGGCAAAATTGCATTTCCAGTCATTTCTACCTTTGTCTTTCTAGCAATCTAATTATTTTTATCTGCATTAGAAATCGCTATCACTATCAGAAAGGTGAATAACATCAAGAGATTCCAAACAAGGCAATATTTTCAACTCTAGGCTGACAACTTTGAAGTCGGCGAGCTTTGGTTTTCACCCTTTTCACTGCAGAGAGTCTGATACTGTTTCCAATGACACATGGAGCTTTTGCAGTGAAAAAGCTTCCAATGAAAATGACCATATAAAAACAGCATAAAGCAAACATATTTTGATTAGCCTCCACAAACAAACCCCCCTGATGTTTTCCTTGTGATGTGTGCAGCTAATTAACATCCACAATATAATTATTTACACATAAATCCACTTCCTTATGCACAAACTTGTTGACCAAATCTTTGTCTACCACTCTCAGGTAGTCAGAGATATATCTAAAAGCAGAAAATAGTTTTTTCCCTGATTTCTCATGTTTGTTTTACTCATTTTTGAGAAGAGACATTGCATACTGGAGAGTTATTTTTAGAAGCTGGAAAATTATAAATAGTGTAAACGATTTCTGATATCCAGAACATATTTGGCACCAAGTGTAGCCCACGTCAGCTGAGCCTGGTGCTCTCTTCCTGCCTAGTGGTGCCCAAACCAGTCATTAGTCCATTACCCCAAGATTAAGTCATGGTTTTAATATCAAAGCCAAGGGCTGGGTATTGTTCCTACAAGAAGACTACAACTTTCATCCTGACTTTTTTGTACAGCGCAAAATAAATCCTAATTCAGTTCTGCTGCTGCTGCTGTATGAATGAATTGACTTGGATCTTGGGGAGCCATGGACTAAAGAGTAGCCAGAGACAAAATTATGAAATTATCAGAAAAAGGAAAAACACATAGGCTCCTCAAAACTCTTGGAAAGAAGAAGGATGAGGATAGAAATGAGTATCGAGGGAGTCAGTAGCTCCAGAGATTGCACCTGGTTGTCTTCTTTTGAAAGAAGGTACAGATTCTGCCATACTAAATTTTGGACCCTTTCTTCTCTAAGGCAATGGCTTGTGCGCCACTGAAACACACTGAAACACATAGGCTTATCGTCAGGAAGCCCTCTCCAAGCAGGGCTACCTCTGGCATCAGTGGGAGGCTGCTTCATGTTGACCCCAACATTGCAATGCACTAGATGGAGGAGAGAGAGTGATGCATGCAATTAATTTCCAATGATGCCAGCAGATTTTAAAGCTGGTGAGTTGGTGTCTCAAAGTCTGAAATTTTGCGCTACAAGAGGTTATTTTTTGGTTTGATCTGCACAATGTTTCCATTTGATTAGAGCATGATTTTTACTCAGGCTGATGTATATTATTTCCAATGAGGATGCAATCTTAGTGGGAATATGGACTTATTTTCTCACGCTTGTACTCACATTATACTGTCACAGTGCACTAACATTCACAGAAGAGCATTTTCTGTACAATAACACTAACTGCATAGGGAGAGTTAAAAGTGTTACAGCTGGTATATGTGTAGAACAAACACTGAAGATGTGAAATGTAAAAGGGCACACTGGAAACACCTGGCCTCGTAAGAGAGCAGCTAAAACAGTGCTGCAGAAATTGGGCCCATTTATGCAAAAAAAAAAAAAAAAAAGTTATTCGGCTTCCATCTGATTACTGCAGTCAAAACAGTGTCTGTTTGTGTGCCACACGTTGCCTGAGTTATATCAATACAGTGATGCTTGTAGGGATCTAGCTGCCTTCTTTTCTCCTAAAAATGGGAATGCAGTTCACTTCTCTATGCCAAAGGTATACATGTTGTACCTGTTTCCTACTTGTTACTGGTAAAAAAAAAAACGTTACTTTAATCAGGTAGTTGTTATCAGCACAACTGTCTGTGTTCCAAGCCAGAAAATTGTTGCAAAAGCCTAAATTACCCTGTTTGATTTTGTGAAAGGTACTGGTGATTTCTTGATACGTTAATGAAGTTCTACATTTCCGAAATGGGAGAAATTAGAGAAGTCATGGCTCGGTTTACAGATAAATAGGTGAAATTGCCGCACGTTTTTCCCAATTAACATGAGTTCAGAAGAAAAACTAAAATGCTGCGCAAACTGCTGCCAGGAACAGTTTAAAGACTCTGATTAATTGGTATCATCTAGACCCTGCCTGGTAGATGCTACCATAAACTCCACAACAACAAATTCGTTTTCCCTTTAAGAGTTCCAAACCATTGAACTATTTCCTAAACGAGCTGATATTCAAAGATCTTTGTGCACATAATCTCTGGGGTTGGAAAATACCGTCACTGTGAAAGGACTCTGACAGCCGGGGTGATGAAGCCATTCCCCCATCCCCAAGGACTGGGGAGAGTCGGAGTCAGGCTCGCATGGACCAGGTAGCTGGTGCTGCTGGATAACTAAGAGAGGGCATAGAAAAGCACGAGCTCTGTGGATCCAGTTTCCTCCCATGGATTTTTCCATGACACGTAAAATTTGGAGATGTCACGTACCAAAAAGTTTTACAAGAAGGCAAACTTGCTGAGGTGGGTTTGATGCTGGAAATCAACAAGCTGCTCTTTGAGCTGTTCTGCTGCCTGACAAATGATACAGGAACAGACGTTTGAACTTCCCGGCTCCTTTTTAATGGTGCATTAACATCGAAGTCTAGCTTTACATATTTAAATGATTACAAATTAGTGGATGTTTGTTTTGCACAGTCTGGCCCTGCTCGTTGCATTCACTAACATTATTAAAATGGAAATGGTGTTAATCTGCAATAAAGAAAAAACGGATCGCAATTTCTCGGCGTATTAGAGAATGCATTTTAACCAATAAATAATTATCTTAGAATAAATAATACCCTTGGAAACACGAACTGCTCTCATTCATCTCACTGAGCAGTACACCTGTTCAGAGGGCAAAAAGGAGTCTGAAATATTTAAAAAGAGTCAAAGATTAATCTGCATTACTTAAAGCTGCATAATTCTCTGGAATTTTCTTTTTAACATTTTGGTCATCATAGAATAGGGCCTGCGTTAAAAAGCTGGGACGGAAAGCATGCTCAGCTGTAGGATAAACTTATACGTACCCCTGGGAATTTTCAGACATCTTTATTGATCACAGTTCTATATGCAATGTTTGTTTATTTACTATTTGGATTCAAATATTCTTTTTATACCTGGGCTTGCAATTAGGCAAGATAAGACAAAATAGGTAGATAAGCCCTCAGATAAACCACATGCATTTTGGATGTTGTATAAACAAGAATAAAAGATCAGTGACAGAGCATCCAATTCTGCAGTCCTAATTCCAGATTGATGACTTAGCAAAGCTGTCTATTAATTTCAGGCAAAGGCAGAGAGAATAAAGAAGAAGCAGGAACTTTAGTTTTTAGTTGTTCAGCATTTGGATGCAGCACAGATACTGCTAAAGTTAATACATTGAGTTTCTTAGCCTAAAATATGTTTTGTGCTGGGACTGGAGTTGTAGGCCATGTGCCTATACTACAATAAGATAAACCAACCAAGGTCAACTTGATTTGCGTGCCTGGAGGCACAATTTGTCAGAAACCCCCACTGTTTGCTATACTACTTCTTTAACAAGGCAATCTACGATCTGAAAACACAGGAAATTAGTAACAAGCAAGGGCTGGGTACTATGGGCCTGTTTGGGTCACCAGCAAAAGATCCCTTTGACTTTCATGATGCAGAATTGGATCCAAACCACATGCCAAATTACACTTGTTCCTACGTTAGCATCAAAAAGCCAAGAACATTTTCTTCTAGTCTACGCCTGTTTCTCAGTACTGGTTAGGCTAGCATGACTTTCTGTTTAAGCCCCTTAAACTTTAACACAGCTCATTTTGATGTTAAATTATATAGAGAGCATTTATGTGAGCAGCTCTACCTTCTCTGGAAATGTGGCCATCTCCTGGTGAGAACATTGGGGGATACTGCTCACTAGTGATTTCTTCTTCTGGCACAGGTGTTTGCAAAGCACAGACCCACTCCCACTACTCACCTCCATCAGAAATATACACAGTTTNTCTTCACTACCGGCTCATACAGGCTCCCGATGACTACAGACCACATCCATTTGGACATGCTATTATGGAAAATGTCTCAAAGGAGGCTGCCAAGACCTTGGCTTAAATGGGAAGGGTTTTGGGGAAGCCATCCTTCATACAGGGTACTTTATGTTGCATTTTGTTGTCCGGGTATTTGGGAAGGGGTTGGGTTGATGTGATGGGAGATAAGAGTTGCTATGTAATGGTTCCTTGGCAGGATGGCTGTGATACTATAATAGCAGTTTACTTGTTATGATAAGGTCTTAACTGCCAATGTTGAATATTGAGACTATTACCTTAGGAGATAAGCATTGTTAAATTTTAAGTAAATCAGTCTTTCAGGGGCCCATAAAAATACTGTTTGCAAGAACATAAAGCAAAAACTGGTGGCTATAACAACAATGAAGAATTAGGGGATTTTTCAGGTATTTTAATGCACCAGAAAAAAAACATTCCCAATTCATAACTGTTTGAAGGATTGCTTCAAACAGTAAAAGCTGTCATGGGTGAAGTCATCATTTGTGTTCTACCCAAGCCATTTATCAGAATTGCAGCAAGGGACTGTCCACCATGTGCAAAGCTAAACCTGAACACAACTTTTCTTGTGAGATCAAGGTCTCAGGTCTCAACATCTCTTTTACAGATAAGAAGACAGGAGCAAACAATGATTTGGTAAAGTAGCCTAAAGCACAGAGTGGGCCTGGGAAGCAAAGCTACAAGCCATGGCTAAGAGGCCATGTTTCAACTGCTAGCACGACTTCATTCTTTGCATGCTTTGAAAGTAAGCATTAAAAAGAAATATATAAATGGATTTGTGTGCATCACTTTTCATGCCAGAAAGGAGAATACACTGACTTGAGAATACTGCTGTCCATATGGGATAGCAGGTCTCTTTCATTGTGCAACATTGTGTGTTTCAATTTCCATGCTGAGGAAATAAAGAAAAAATATTCTTTGTCGTTATGCTCCTATTATGGCAGAGAATTTAATTGCATTCAAATCAAGGCAAAGTTATGATTCCCTTAGAAATTGTAACTTGATCCAAAACACTGAGCTCTTTTGGAGCTATTATTGCTATGCACCTTTACAGAAAACATTAAACTGACAGAAAGTGTGTATTATAGTTGATAAGGGAACTATTACATTGAATTTCACAACTTGTATGGATATGTGATTAATCACGAGTGCATTTTTATTGTAATTTTTATACATAGGTTATGATAGGGAGCTGTAGGGTAGGATTTGTCTGCCTTATGCCAGGCATCTCAGAGTTAGATATCTGTGCTACAGCAAATCATCCATGGCTCCTTTTAAAGTCAGTGGAGAGAAATAAGTACCTCCAAAGGCTGATTTATCTTAAGATGAAATGAATGACCTCCTGGAGGCTTGTGTTTTGCTGGGATAACTACCACGAGCACAGGTACCTAACTTCTGATGTCTAAACCGTGTGAGGTGAATCCATCCTCAAGGGGCAATGCGACGGTCTTTAGGAAGGCAACAATTCCATCATAATTTTAGGGAACTTTCCCTCAATAAACATGTAAAAATTTTGCCTTTCTTGCTTGCCTGCTTTGTTAGTGTCTGTTTGTCCATCTCCCTCCAGAACTGTCAGTGTTCAACCCAGAGATATGTGGAAATGCTACCACTTCAGCAGTAATTACCAAAAAAAGTGTTTTCAGTTCACTATCAAAACAAACTTGCTTTCTCCCTAGGCTGCTCAAAAGTTTCTCTTTTGGAGGAAGTAGGAAAAAGGTTAGTAGAAAGAAGAATGTTTCTTCCAAAAAGGCAGGGAGGATATTACCAGAAGTCTTGTCTTAATCATCTCTGTAGCTTAGAGGCAGAGAGACGCATTGGGATAGCAACAGGAGGAATTAAAAGGCAGGTATCTGAGCCTACACTTTGAAAAAAATCTACAAGAAAGTCATAATAGACACTCATGGTGATTAAAACTTGAAAATCCCTTAAGAGTTCACTCTAGGTAAGCTTAGTTTGGTTTGAGGCCAAATCAGAATTAGTGTTTCCGTTGAACTGTGTTAAAATATGACACATGGGTGTTATTTACGCATGTTTAAGCAGAATGAAAAAATGGGCTTTCCATCATTTTGAGCTAATGGTCAAACAATGGGGACTGTTTTGGATCTAGAAATTCAGATTCAATGTCCAGCTCAAAACTTTATACATCCCAAGGAGAGGCCATGGTGGGGCTCATCTTTAGTTAAAAATGGCATGAAAGCATTCTGGCCACTCTCAAACCAGTGAAGGGCAGTACCAAAAAGTAGATCTGTGTTATTTGTTTTCACAAAATTCAATTATATTCCTTTTTTTTGAAGTCCAAAGCCCTCTGTGGTGCGAGGTGGGTGTCCAGTCTTCTCACCAGCTTCTTCTCTTGTTGAACAGCAGGGACAGGTGAGGGGAAAGTCAAGTTAGGTCCACAGGCTAATGTGGGGAAGGTTGAATGTCTTCCCTGACTCTGTTTTGGTATAACTTGTCTCTGAAGTACTACACAGAAAATCTACTGGTGTCCCTTGTTCTCATGCAGGATGCCAAATGGATTGAGTAGGGTTCTTGTCTCCTGCCCTCCCTCATCATAAAAAAAAAAGTCCAAATTTGGACTTCTGCAAGGAGGAGAGATGCAAGTCTGTATGTGGGTGAACTTGTACTTTTCATGGCAAAAGGACAGTGTATACCCAGAAGAATGTCTGTCACCAGTGGCCATGGGGAATGGAAGGGAATCTGACCTCTGAAAAAAAAAAAAGATAGGCATCCCTGGAGATGTTTAAGAAAAGGGTGGACGTGGTACTTGGGGATATGGTTTAGAAGTGGTTTTTGTCAGGTTAGGTTAATGGTTGGACTTGATCTTAAAGGTCCCTTCCAACCTCAACAATTCTATGATTCTATGATTTCTTCCACAGTCAAAGCTTGTGACAGTCCATGTTATTGTAGTTTTGCAAAACCAGCTGAGGGTCACTAACAGCTTCCTTGAATTGCTAAACCACAGCAGAGGCAGGAGTCAGGCACATGACTGTGTGAAGCGTGCAGTATTAATACCCACCCAGGTGATCAAGCTAAATATAGAGATAATGCAGCGTTTTCTAGGCAGAGGGTAAGAGATGAAAGTCTTACCGATAGCGATACAGGAGAAGAAAGGAAAGCTGCAACCTTTCTGCATCAGCTCCAACAACATCTGCAGCCTGCTGCTGGTGGGATGGGGTGCTCCAGGCTTCAAAAAAGATGGAAGCATCTCCCTTAAAGTGAGTAGTGCCCTGGGAGTCTGAAGAAACTATGAGACAAACTAAATATTAACCTACCTCTGAGCATTGTAGCATTGTATTTTTTTACAATGTACTACACCTGAGATGGTGCAAACATTTGTTACTGGGTTTGTTGTTTGTTTTGTGTCTGTGTGTGTATGTGCTCTTTGGAGAAGGGAGGGGGAAAGAACTGCCAGTCTCTGAAGTTCATCGTGACTCAGAGGTCCAGGTGCGATGCTAAAGAAAAGCTAGATTGAGCCAGATTGAAAGCAAATGCTTTAAAGATACTTAAACAAGCCTCTGATAACCTTCAGAGGTGGAGCACTTCATCTGGAGTTTAAAAACCCAGCTTTTCATTGTCTGTGCAATGGTAAAGGGAGATTTCCCAACTTTGGACAGCTATGATAAAGAAATACAAAGCGTTATTTCCTTCCTCCATTGCCATGGGGCTGTGCTCTCCCCCATGAGCTGCTGTTGGCAGTTCAAAGGTGTGGAGCAAACCCAAACCTCCAGCTTGTGGTATTTGTGACTTCTGCTGTTGACCAAAAAGGGGAAGGCAATTCTCAGTACCTGATGTCCATCCAGAAAAGCCTTTCAGAAATGAAAGAACATTGTGCCATCAGCTTTGTTCAAAACATTTCTCATGGTCCCTGTGCCTCTCCATAACTCCTTTCCCCAAATATGTTTGCGTGGTCTGAAAAATCTGATTAACTCTGAAATTTAAGGATTGGCTGAAAACTGTGTATCTGAAGGTATCTGTCAGCAGCAGGCCTCGATGATTGCTCAGCCATGGTATTGTGTGGTCTAAATGGATGTTGCCCTGTCTTCAGATGTCTTTTTTATGCTGATCTACTCCATAGCAGGCTTTGAGGTGTCTAGATGAGCAGGACCAGATATTTTATTAGCTTGTTTAATGTGATGAAGGTGGAGGAAAAAGGCTGACCTATTTGTACTCTTTAGCAGATGCCAACACTTGTGACTTTAGCTGCAGGTGGAGCAGTTAAGTAAACAAAACACCAGAGTAACTAAGAGACTGAGCAGATCCCAGTTATCAAGAAGCAGAGCATGAGTGTTTTCCTGTTTCAATGAGGACCAAACCAGGCTCCTAAATGTCCTAACACACATCCCAATAACTGGGGAATGAGACTACTCAACTCATCTCCACAGCCACTTGTGCCCCTATAATTCCTTTCAGAAAATAGCTACTTCCGTTAATCTTATTTCATTTAACTGGATTAAGTGTTATCTAAGTGTTATCTATATTTTCTATACTGTGACCAGAAGGGAGACTGAATGCCATACATAAGCTTGTATGTACAGCTAAAGAAGTACTGGAGGAGGTTCATCTTCGCCCAACTCCATGGTGTTGGACAGGGAAAAATTTAGCCCAATAACTTCTGAGACCGCGTGGGAACATCCCCTCCCCTGCCGTGCACTGAAGGGCGTGTTTTTATGGTTCAAAATGGGATTAGGGCTTCTTCAAATGCAACTAACCATTTGCAAAATACAAAAATCCTTCTCCCCTCTTGGCATGGTTGGGACTGTGAGGTGAGGATCAGCTTTGGGGTCCCACCTGGGCTGTGTGCGGGGCTTGTTTGGGCACAGCATCAACTTGAGCGAGTTGGTTTCTCAAGCCTCAGTGAAACAGGAATAAATACTTCTTGGTTCCTCACCCCAGTGGTGCAAAGTTTTATTTTGCTGTATTTGAACAGCACTTTGAAGATACAAATCCCTAGCATTACGATTTGTTTCAACATGCATGTCCTGGTAGTAAAGTGCCATGTAAAAGCCCAGCTCTCATCTCAGCCACAATGGTATTAAGAATAATGCAAATAATTCAGAAAAGTGAGTGGTTCAGAGCCCATAAAAGATACCAGATATAAGCGAAGCCAACAAAAAAAGTCCATGTACTACGAAGCAGTGTTACAAAAGACTCTCAAACAATATATGCAGAATGTTATTTGTATTGTAGGAGAAGCATTCAGTATACTCTCTGGCAGAAAATCGTACGTGAATCACAAAATCTTGTCCAAGATGTTCTATAAATACATAAACCTTGTGGGCTAGGAGATGAGTTGGAGACTGTCACCCAATCTGCCCTGGAGGAGGCCAGGAAAGTAGATCTGCTGCTGAAAGAGAAAGCAATTTTCAAGATTTATAGATTGTAAATATTTTATTTACCCTCCAAAGAAGGAGTCCATACTCATTGCAAAGAATGTGTATAAAGTATGTGTAGGGTTAGATCCTCTTTGGTTTTGCGTGACTGTGAAAATAATTTAAAGCATCCTTGGAAGTCAAGAGAGTTCGGGTGTCTTTGGGTCCCATCTCATTCATCGCAGGGAGGTACAGTGAAGTTTCTCAGATACATTTGTCCTGGGAGCACTGCAACGTTCTCACATGCCTGTGACTGCATGGAGAGCTTTTCAGACCTTAATTCTGAGCTGAGAAAATACAGATGAAACATGAATACAGAGCATTTCGATATCACTTTCAATTCATAAGCCACTGTCCAGCATAAACTGCAAGTTGTTTCTACTTTTAGCTTTTTTATAATTGGGTCTGATCTCGCTGAGATATAGCACATCATCTCCAAATGCTCTGTCTGCTCTAAGCAATGCATAAGGGTAATGAACAGGGTTTTTTTTGGTATGTGTATTCTCCAAGTCTCATTAGAGGTAGCACTAATATTTACTTGTTTGCATTTCAAATGAAAGGGAGTCTATTTAATAACATCAGCGATTTGGTCAATATTGGCACAGTCCAAGTGCCAAGTGGAGAGCTGGATGACGTTTTCATTAACCTCAGCACTCTCTATAGTGCTGCAGTTTTTCTCAGGAGACTGTGTTTTCTGTCACTGTAGAGTGACCAGGACTGCGGAGGAAGTGCAGTTAGTAGGGCTGCCTGCTAAAATTTCAGGTTGGTTCCTGAATGGGGTGCTAAAAGTGCCTCCGAGCTTTACTCTTCATCACCATTGCCTTTGTCCCAGAAACCAGCTTGCCTGTGCTTGGTCCATTAAGCATCTTTCCTATTCTCTTCTGTGGTTGAGCCCCATAAATCCTCAACTCCATGGAGGAGACCTCAACTTTGCCCCTTACTTGCCACACTAGCCGTGTCTGTGGAGCAGCTGATACTTGTTCATCAGCATCTGCTTGGTGTGACTATAACTTTCTGTTCCTAAGATGTGGTTAGCTGGGACGAGAAATACAATACATTTATTCGTTCATTGATACTGTTGTGAAAGCACATTACAGATTATGTTGCTTACACAGGTTTTGGTGGCAATCATCACAGTATTTTGCAGATAGAAGTGGATTTGTTCTTAAAAGAGTTCCGAGGAAGGGAAGTGTACCGATTCTCATGTTAGACAGAAAATCTGTGGCAGGGAAGCAAGCAAGATGACTTGCTCAAGAGGTCTGCGGAGGAAATCCCATCTGCCAAAGAAGGAATTAATCCAGTCTACAGGAAGCATGGGAAATGACTCAGTTGCAGATGATAAGAGGGTTGGAAGGCAAGTGAAAGCTGGCCTGAAATCTGGATGGATGCAAGAGAGAGGAACTGTATTTTCTGAAATTACGAGAAAGTACTTGTACACATGCAGCTGAAAGGAAAACCAGTACCTGGGTTGGGCTAGGACTTATCTGTCAGAAAATAAGGAGTCTGTGAATTACGAGGTCATCTCTACTTGGCTTGAGAACACTGCTGGGCAGCAAACTTGGAGCAGAGCTGCCTGCTTACAGGGAGTCTGAATTCAAGCCTCTGAGAAAAACATCCTCTCTTGGATCAATAGTTCTGTTCACAGCAGAGGTTGTGAGACAGGGTCATGAGAAAGAAGTCGTTATTTTGCTACTGAAAATTCTCAGTTTCTAGCTAGTAACCATTGATGGTTTTTGCCTGTTGTATGTTACTGTGCTTAAGGTCGTGTTGCTTTATATATTTTAATATTTTTTATGTTTAAAAAAGTGATGGCAAAATGTCCTCTGGCATGCTTCTAAGTTTTTATCATTCTGTTTTTTTTGCATAGTGGTGTGATGGCAGAGATTTAGGTGCTGAGAACTACGGAAGCAATTAGACTATTCATATGAATTTAGTAAAGTTAATCTGTGCTGGACCAAGTCCGTAATTCATCTAAGGTAATTTTTCACTTGTCAAGTAATTCCCAAGGAAGTAATTCTGCAGCAAATAATTCTGAAGAAGATTATTTCAACTCTTAACTCCAAACTTTGTATTCTACGACCAAAACACGCTTCTACCTCTGCATCATCTGATGGTCCCACTCACTTATTTAGCTAATATGCACAGTGGTGTCAGTAGTGAAAAAGCTATGTCTAAAACCAAGAACAAAGTGTGTCTTAGTGAAAGGACGAAAATTTCCTGTCAGCAATGACTTAATCCAACAACTGTTATCTCACTGGGATCAGGATTTCATGGTGCTCTTAATAAAGAAATATTGCACTGTACGAGTAAAACTCCAGGCTTGTATCTTCCAACATCAGAGGAAGTGACTTCCTTTTAACTGCTGACGGAGCAAATACGTTGGTGCAGGGAAGTACCCAAAGGTACAGTGACTCTACAGGAAAGCGTAAAGCCCAGTGCAATCTGAGCCAGTATGTTTTCCCTGGGGACATTTCATATAGCTCCTATTTCTACATGGGCTACAGATTATGAGCAGAGATAGCTTCACAGTAGCTTTTCTGAATCTCAGACGGCAAAGCGGAAGGTAAATGTAAATCATCAGCACAAGGGAACTCAGTCATCTGAGTTTAGAAAGCATCTATGGTTCATTTTAGGTTGAGGTTTGCAGGGAAGGTTGTTTGATTGACTTGAAGAACTTCCTTGTCAACCTTGCAATAGATCTGAACTAGGTTATTTTTGTGCCTGTGTCCCTAGAGCTTGTATTTGTATGCATCTTGGTGCTGCAGTGTGCTGCTGTTACTTTACCTTCAGCTAAAATTGAAAAGGAGGGACACTTACCACCCTTGTCTTCATGATGCTGTACCTCTCCTGGGCCAGCCCAGATGTTTCCTGAGCGCTCTCAGTTTTTGTCCCCTGCGTGCCCTGGCATCTCACTGCCCGGAATATAGATTGAAATGTGCCGTCTAAATAAACACAGTATTTCTACTCGATGTGAAGCAATTGTCCTTCCTGGTATTCAACATTTCCTGACAGAGGCATTTACTGATTTTGTTAACAAAAATAACCCTCTCCTGTTGGACTCAGTTTTAATTTACCTCAGCTCTGCCACAAAATTTCCTTTGGACGCCAGTGGGAGGTGAAAGAAACTTCTAGAGATAAAGACTCAATAAAATATAGGTAAAATGTAGCTCTGAAGGATGTAATATTTTAGATGAAAGGCTTCCTTCAAAGGAGTCCCGTGTATAGCGAACATGATGCCTTCGAAGCCAGCAAGTGCCCAAACCAGCTTCGGCATTTAGATAACTGAATATCCCTCTTTGAAACATGATGGCGGGAGAAATTGATGCAAAGATAAAAAAAAATATTTGCAAAGGAAAGATGGACTGGCAGACATACACATTTTGAGACCTGAAGAAAGAATCTCTTCATAAAATTACATATTGAATTAGCTTTATTGCTTCAGCTTGCAAAACAAGCCTTGAATGATATTATAAATGTCTGGTGTGTTTTGCAGTCCCTCAATAAACTATCTGTTGGGTTAATTACAAGTCTGGCACCAAAATTAAATTTTAATACAGTTCAGTTCCTTTAGTCCTTAGGGCCACAATGCCACTTATCCGGAGGTGTTGTTAGTAGCACCCTGACTGTGGTTTACAAGCAGTTAAAATAAAATTTTCACCTGAGCATGACAAAATTCTGTGACATCTAGGTAAGCTGTAATTCCCACCTCTTTGCAGTGACCTTTGTGTCAAAGCCAAACAGCGAATTTGGGATGAGCGTTGTGCAAGTGATGCTGCAGGCAGTAGTCTTGTTGCCTGATTTAAATGTCCGCATTAGAAAGCTGGTTTGCTTTGGCTCTACTTACAGTTGGTGGAGCCTAATTCACGTGTGGTTTGGTCTAGCCAAGCTATGCTCTCTGGTGAAGACTTACTTTTTTTTAGCATCTCCTAAGGCACCCATGCTGGATGCATGAAACAAGGCAGTGTGAATAACCTCCCTGAAGGAGATAGGCGCCTTGCATCAAGAAAAAAGCTTATGACGCCAGCCTCCCATGAAAGGACAGGGGACAGGAGCTCTGCTCTTCAGATGGGTACAGTCCCGCAGGTGTGAGGCATGAGAAAATGGAGAAGTCAGAGAAAAAACAGAGGAGGAGGTTTCAGAAGGCAACACTTAGCCATGAACGGGGGAAGGGAGCTGAGATCTAGCTTAATAACTGGGAATGTATTCGTTTTCAAAATAAAAAGTTCTGTGGACTCACTCCTCGGCCCTCACTAAGTATTCCACTGCACATCCAGACAGGACCAAGAGTTTCTCTTAGGGAAGGCTGGAGGAGCCCATGCAGTACCATGCACATGCTGCGAGGTGGGCTCCAAACTCACCTGCCAGCTATCACTTTTTAAGCCAATGCTGCAGCAATTCCTTACTGGGAAGAACAGAAAATGCCCTTTTGCTGGTAATTTTACATTCTGAAACTCAGCTTATGGATAGAAGGATCATCTGGGGGTAAAAGAGAAAATGCAAGTGGTAGTTTGACCTTTTGTTGAGTCTAGTGGAGAGGTGATATAGGATGTGGTATTTTAGAAGAGCAAAACAACACATTAGGCATCATAGAAGATAGCACTGGAAGTGCCTCTGATGCACCTAGGATGCAACTCTGGGTGAGTTTAGTGTGCAAATAGGGAAGAAGGGGTCACAGTCTGCTTTGGGGAGAGGCAGCAAATACCCAACCAGGACAGTCTGTGTGAGCCTTCATAGATGATAGCCACAAACTCTAAGCATGGAGAGAGCAGTACCGCGACTAAGCTTCCCACCATTTCATAGGTGATGACCCTGTTGTGAGCTCTTGTGCCCAGAGGAGGTAAGGCAGGCTGGCTGGCTGAGAAGTCTGAAATGGCAACTGCACCTCCCCTGAAACCCCAGGTGGGATTTTTGCTTTCTGAGAGCAAAACCGCACTGGAGTTATGACCTCATAGGAAGTCAAGTGAAGATAGACCCAGTCATCAACAAGAAAATCAGATCTGGGAGGGAACTGTGATGAAGGTTAAAGCAGAAGGATGCTAGATAAATTCAAAATATGCATAGTCTAACTACAAAGGCGTAAAGGAGTAAACTCCTTTGGGTCAAATGAGAGGAGATTTATAAATCTTCTCTTGCTACACAGAAAAGAACTGGTGTATTAAGAGGAATATATTTGAAGCAGCTTAATGTTGCTTACGGATGTGCCAGCTTAATCATAGTCATTAACAACTCTTTTTAACAGACAAAGCCACATAGATAGAGACCAGATTTTATGCTCAGCCCTGAAAAAAAGCAAAGAATCATAAAAACACTGTGCAAAGAGAAGGAATGATTTGCCACTTTGGACATAAGCAGACCCTTGTACCAGGTATGCAGGATCATCATCTTTGATCTGGTTTGTGAGTATTTCAGTGTTTCATTTTCAAACTTCCTATCTGATAACGTGTAAAGGGATATGTATTCTAGACAACTACCTCATTACAGTACAGATTTGTTTCGTGGAAAGCCGGATGTTTTCAATGACATATAAGAATGCTGTAGCTAAAAAGCATTAAAATAGCTACAGCTTGCTGCGCATGTTAACGCAGAGTGAGCCTACATGAGTACCCTGTGCAAATAGCTGCGCTTCCTTCCAGTGGGCTGGAGTTTATTGCTTGGGTTTCTTTGTTAATGAAAAATGTGCTCTGTTAAAGATATGATTTTGAATCTTACACAATTTTATCTTCCTTGTTGAAAAAAGGGAGAATAAACGCCTCCACTTTCAATAATACTTTCAGATTTTCTGAAATCTGAATCCTCCTCATTGCTTTGCCTCCGTATCACCTTGGAAGGTGGCTGTCGGGGCTTGGGGTGGGGAAGGGATCACTCAGAGCTCTCCCACAACGTCAGGAGTAGTTTAAAAAAAGTCTTTTTAAAATCTCACAAAAATAATAGGTATTTCTGATTTAATTCTCAGATTTGAAATAGCCGTTCATTTACAAACTTCTGAGTGTCTCCCACTGCAGAAATGTGGGTTCCTATGAGACAATAAGCAGTGACTCTTAAAGATCATGGACCAAAATTTCAGAAGTCTTTAATTTTGTTAGAGGAGGAATCTTTCAAATTATAGGTGCCAGTGATAGTAATTTTCTGATTTATATAGATAAATCAGTATAGTATCAGTATAAATATCTATAGTATAGATAGATTTGTATCACTCAAGTATGAGAACAGAGAAGAGCTGAAGCATCCGCTGTGTAAGGCAAAGATACAACTAACTTGAATTATTTTCTGTTCTCTAAGGATATCAAAGAGGACAATATTGTGGCAAGGAGCGGTTCGTTGAATGTATGTGACAATCAGGAGCTTGCCAAAAGCCTCTCGGAGACATGTTTGGTATTGTTAATTCTTGTGATCACATCAAGTTATTCATCTTTTATCAATTCAGATGGCTCTCCTTCTGGGGACAGCCCATCTCTCAGCTGACATTTGATGTGTACTGTGTTAGCATCACTGCATCTCTGACAACGAAGGAAGGGTACAGTAGATTTGATGAAGCATCAGAAAATGTTGCTGCAGTGTCACTTGCACAGCAGCGAGGGCCAGTCTAGTGACCACAATTGAAAATAAATCAAAGATTTGGGAGAGAAAGAGAGCTGCAAGCCGAGAGCATCAGTCTGAGCCATAGCTCTCTTTCGCACATGGTTCTGCAGTACAGTGCTGGCATGTTGCACCAGCAAGACTCCCAGTCCCTTTAAAAACCGAGATCTGTGTCTCCAGATTAAAGATACATAGATGATGAAATATGCTGCGACGTGAAGAGTGTGCTCTGTCACTCCTAGCTAGCAGGGGCATTAACTGAACTCATTTCCTCCTCCCTTTCGCAGGACATCAGCAAAAGGGAAACAGCAGCGACTTGCTGGAGCCAGGGGGACGATGCGTCCCTGGGAGGGCCGTGCTTTTTGGGGTGTGGTGTGGGGCTGGCATAGGATCCTGCTGGGGATGTTCTGTTTACATCCCTTGCATCAATTTACGTTACTTTCTTGCTACACGCATTGACCCTTGAAAAGACAACCCTGCTGATTGCAACTGCTCTTGCTGCAGTCATTTAACTCTTTCGTATTGAATCCAGAGAAGCTGTCTGGAAGTCTTCTGTAAGTGCATCATTTTCTGGAATTGATTTTTAAATATACTGGACTTCCATACAATGACAGCAAGGCCATCAAGAAATTAAAATGAGACATAGCCTTGGCAGTTTCTAGGACACAAGTCAGGTATATAGACAACTGAGTAGATTAGAGAGAAATGTGATTTTGTTTTGCATTGGAAAAATGCTAAGAAGGAGGGAGAAATTTTGAGAGCTGAGCAAACCACACCAGAAATGACTGTAGCTTCTAGATCCAGCTAGGGCTGATTTCTTTTCCTTTTGATTGTATGTATCTTTCACATAAAAATTCCAACTCTATAAAAGAAAAGAATTTTCCACCATGAGGATGGAGAAATACTGGCATAGGTTGGCCAGAGAGGTTGTAAAACCTTCGTCTTTGGAGATATCCAAAACTTGACTAGACATGATCCCAAGCAATCTGCTGTAATTAGACCTGCCTTGATGAGTAGAGGACCTCCGGAGGTCCCTGCCAACTTACGTGATTCTATGCCAATGGTAATATGTTTTTTTTCATTTGCATATCAAATACTAGTAGAGGTGGACCCGTACAATGTTTAGTGACGTTGTGTTAGTATAACAATTTAAAAGGTCTCAGCAAGATCCCTTTCCATATTATCTTTAATATAGTCTTAAAATAAGAGAAATTACAGCTATTCTGGATCAATACCAGCTAGGTGGGTAAATACACAGACAGGTACATCCCCTAGCTGAAAGCCTCAATCGGACCAGTTGCATGTACAGCCATGGCCTGAGGCGCAGTAACTATAGTGGTAACAGCAACTCTGATTTCAGCCCCCAGTGAAATTCTGAAACACAGACCTGCCAGGAGTTGACATTAATTTGTTTAGGGGGATGTCATTATATCACACAGAGCAAACACATGGGCACACTATGTCAGAGGGACGCTGTAGGGCATCGTGGATGACATGTACCTACAGCATGTGGATGGCTTCACGCTGGAGGAAGGGAGGGTGGTGAACATTTAACCCTGCTCAGCATTGCCACGCAGGACAGGATGTGAAGAAGGATATGTTCCTCACTCAAAACAATGTGAAGGGATTTTTTTATTATCTAGTCAAAATATAATTATAAAGATTGGAATTTGGCTGCAAAACCTGGACTAGCCTGTCTACAAAGGCAAAGTGAGCCAACTTATTGAACCTTGGTCCTTGAAAGTGTCTTTGGGTTTTTACACCATGAGATTCTGAGGCTGCCCAGTCTCTTTTTGAAGGATGCCTTTATGATTAAGCTAAAAAGTTACGTGAATTTTTTAAAGCTTTATGTACTTATGTTTACATTCCTGGTAAGCCTAAAGTCAAACTGCTTCTATGGGAGTGACAGCTCTGCTGTGAGTGAAGGGCCAAATGAAAATTATGTAGAGATCTCATTTGACAGGGCCACTTCAGACAAAAGAAATGCTAAACAAATAGCCTTACACAATGGGAAATGGTGAACTTCTGCTGAACCTTGCTGATGGCTGGGTGCCAAAGGAAAGTTTAACGCTACCCGCATGTTCTCTTTTGGAAATCTCTCTGGTTTTAATGTCTGGTGTTTGTATACCATTTTAAGTGGAAAATGAAGAGTGTTTAATTATCTTTCCAGGGTATGACAGCTGATTGTGAGAAATTAAAATGTCTGCCCAGAACTCCTATGCTTCAGAGAGTGAAAATCCTGCGTATTGGTAATTACTCAGGCGATATAAACCTAGGCTGTATTAAGCCATAGACAAATATGTGAGACTAGATGATTTTACAACATAACGATAGTATCAAAGAAAATGAAAACATTCAGGTGTATCACCCTGGATGAGTGTTGCTTTCAGACTGCAATCTACTGCCACAAGCAGTAAAAGCGGTCATGGTCTGAGTAACTTTTCAGAATTATCTACTCGGCTAGGCAATGCAAGACAAAGGCTGTGGGTAGAAACAATGTCTTCTCTTAGGATCAGGGGAGTTAGAAGAAGCTTTCCAGCTTTCAGGACCAATTGTCCTTCAAATTTTAAAATAAAACTGCAATTTCTTTGCCTAATATAAACCAAATCCTGGCCACGACTATGAACTCTGCCTGTCAGGAAAAGGCTGTGACAACCAACCACCTCGTCATTACCTGCTGATATTCCAGATTTAATTATTTTTTGGTCATTACAGAAAAGCTGCAGTCTAATATTTTAAACATTCTGATCATTGCTATCTGCAGTAACTGCAAAGAACAAATTACTAAAGTGATCGATCTCATAAAGTAAAATTAACTGTTTGAAATGGAAAGCTGCCATCACAATCTGATGACACCAATTAAAGTTGCAGAAAATGCAGCTCACTGAGACAAAAAAGTCAGAGCCTTGGCTGGATTGTTTTAAGGTGCGTGCTGGTCATTATCCTTTTAACTCAGGATGGGTTTGAGCTTTAAATCTGAGATTCAAAGGCAAATGTCCTGAAAGGCTAGAATGTGCTTAGGTGCAGATCTGCATCCCACCCCAGCCCCCATTTTTAGTAAGAACTTTTAATTCTTCTGGTAGAAGGAGGAGGGATACCTCAAAAGGCTCAGAGCTTTTAGTCAGACACTTCTAGCTGTAGTTGGCTGGAGAAGTTCACAGATTTGCTGGAATTACAACCTGGTTTTCCTCAGTCCTCTTTTATGATGCCTACAAAATGCTTGGCCATAACTAGAGCTCAGGAGCCCTCAAATCATGGCTAAGTGTGCAAGTGAAGACAGCCTAACTGTACCTGCATGTTTCCCAGTCCTCCCAGGCTTTTAGATGATGGTCTTCAGAGTGAGTTTTCTGGTTGGGATCCTGAGGACCTGTGACAAACCCAGCCACAGGTAAAAATTTCCCTGGTGAATTTGCTGGGTTTGACCTGTTCTGCTCAGAGAAATATTTCTGCTCTCCTCACCTGGCACAAGTTCCTGAAGTGAAGAAGGGTGGCTGATGACCTGGTTGCACCGATGGCTTTGGGGGTTGCCATTACATTATGGGTCAGGGTTTGCTAGTCAGGGTATGCAAGTGCCGGTGCATATCCTTCTATGTGAAATGCCTTTGAAATCCCCAGGGGATGCAATCTAATAGAAATACCAATTATATGAAATTGGCCTGACCAGTAGTTTGTCTTCTGAGTAGATGCTGGTTAAAATTTCATCATCAAAGAGCAAGCGGTGCAGGATGGATCAGTCCTTCTCATTAAATCCTCCTTTGCAGAGGACCCCAAGGAGTTGTAAAAATAAATCGCAAAGCAGCTCAGCCTTTCATGTGGGCCAAACTGCAATAAGTGGTGGGTGTTTTTATACAAGATATACCTGAATCCACAGAATCCTTGCAAGATAATTGCCCACCTTCAGCTGACACCAGTTGGACATTTTCCAGTGTGATGACATACTCAGGGCTGTTTTCAGGAACAAATTATAAACATTTCTAGCTACAGGCTAAATACAACTTGATTTGCCAAATGCAGTCTCTTCCTTTGGTTTGCCAAGTGCAGCTGAATGTGAGATGTATTTATGCTGAAGCAGGAAGACCCATGAACAATGCGCCCAACTTTCTGTCCCTTTTCTCTGCAAAAATACTAATCCACAGCCCAAAAATTACTGCAGGAGCTAAGGTAAACACTGTTTTTCTGTGTGAGAGCCCATTACTTAAGTGCTGTCCTACTTTGATTAACAAGCATGGGCTCTTCCACTCCCTGTCCTCTCTGCCATTTACAGTGCTAAACATGCTCAGCTGAAAGTAAAGAGCTTTGATGATGTTTTCTAACTGCTACCTTTAAATTTACTCAAATTAACTTACTCCTTCTCAGGCACTCTTTCTGTTATAAAGACTGTATCTGCCACATCAGTCCTACCTGCTCCAGCCCGTTAGCTTCAGCGCTGTTGAGAAGGTTGAGGGTAGGAGAAAATACAGCTTGAGGTCTCCTGGCTGCCAACTGTTGCAGCTGAGTGTGCTGGGACAAGAAGAGAAAGCCATGAAAGTCTCTGTTCTCTTATCTTCAAGCAGAAAACAAGCATAAATTCAAGCAGGTCACATCTGCTGAAGGAGATGGTGGCTTTCATCACTGAAACCACACTTACAGTCAGGGCCAGGATATGGCTCTGCCCCACACCATGGTCATGGCAAAGACATAAATGGAACAGATCATTACTGAGCACAATGCATCTGGACCATCAGTTGCAACTGAGGTTGTGACGGAAGTATGGGAAAAACAGTACTGGCTCTAAAGCTTTGGTAATGTTGTATTTGCTATCACTGTCTAAGGGTTTCAACTGCATCTCTGAATGAGCAGGTGAGCAACATCCGTTGCACAGAAATGTTTGTAACAAAGCTGAGTTCTAACATGTCACTCCCCAGAAAGAAAATGTTTTCTGAGGTATAGACTATACTAGGAAGTTCTTTTTGCTTTGGAATATGTTGGATAGGGAAAACAAATCTGTTATCATGCCTGAAATGGATTTTCTACCTGGACTTCTGTAGCTGGTTTTTGATGGCTTTGAACAGTATAGTTTCAGGCATCAGTGTGGAAACTAGAGCAGCGTGGAGATCCAGTTTGGCAGGCTTCAGGATGGTCCGACACTCTGTGCGAGGTGGGCAAGAAATCTCTGAGCATATTACTTTTCTTCTGCTTTAGAATCAGAGAGACCAAAAGTATATCAGAATCACTGATTGGGAGCCAGCCAATTTTCTAATCCTCTTCTAAAAAGGGAGGAAAAAGAAAAAAACCCTCAAAATTAAAAGAAGGAATATCATGAATTGCTACCAAAAACCCCACAAAACCCCAAGCTGTTTCATGAAGCCTAACTTCCTGTGGACTGTCTTACATTACCACCCCTCTTGCACTGCCATAGCCCGTAGTCCAGCAAATGTCTTAGGGTACACTATCATAGGGGCTCCAGATGCTAAGCTCTCTGCAAAACAGCTTCAGCTTTCCTCTCCTCATCTCCTGGACTTATCCTTTTGCCAGTTCCTCTCTCATGTCACCTGTGGCCCCCACAGCAACCATGTGTCTCTTCTTTTCTTTTAGTGTCACCCAGGCAGAACGCAGCACAAGCTGTTCCCTGGAGCTTGGTGCCTGTGGACTAGTTTGTGAGTACATCCATGGCCAGCAGCATAGGAAGCAAGTTCTTCCTGCCTTTTCCTCTGCAGCAGCATCAATAACATCACTTTTCTCTATGTGCTTCTCTATTTTTATGAAGTTTAGAGGACTTCAATTTTTTTAAGATCTTTACTGCAGCTTGCTAGCTAGCTTGGGTTAAAGCTGATCACGGTCTGATCCTAACAGCCTCATTTCCACAGGAAACCAGGCTAAAAGACTTCTCCTGGCCTGCACTTGGAAGCTGCCAGTTTGACAAGCTGCCAGAGCCTGCCTGACAAAAGCAGACCTCTCTGCACTTCCTCCTGCAATTACTTTCCCATGGAGCCCAAAGGTGAGCTACCAGGCCATTGATCTCACTGCAAAACAAGGTATTGGCAGCAGCAGCAGGAGATCTCCATGGGGATGAAGTGTCTAGAAATGACACACACTGGCTGCTTGTTACATTGATCTGGTAATAACTGTTCCCTAAATGAAGAGGAGTCACCAAAAGTGAGCCATAGGCTCTTATTATTTTCATTAGTAGCTCTGAAAAAGTCACCCACTCAAAAGTTAGACAAGGCATATCACAACTTTATCTCAACTTCAGCTCCCTTGCTAGTTCCTCCAGCTTTTGAACAGAACCCTTGCTTTAATCTTTAGAGGCGCTCTAAATGCCAAGTCAACACAATAGCCTGCTTCTTCCTTGTTATTCAGTGACTGATGCTGTTTCTCTGCTTTCAGCACAGGATTGAAAGGCTGATGTGAGATGGAGCTGTTCATTCCTCTGTGTTCTGGTGGGTGGCATGGCTCAGTCTGCTGCCTTGCGTGCGCCAGCGTGAACCCTCACCACCCCTGCCAAGCTGGAGACTGTCACTGAGACTGTTCTGTGGACAAGGAATTAAAGACCCTAAAAGTAAAGGCACAACCCTCTGTTGGTTTTGAGTGTCCATCTGCCTAGGCTCTCGCTCTCCAGAACCTCCACCCCTTGCGGCACAGTGACAGAGCTCTCAGTGACTCAGGTTGCAGCTATGAATGATGAGCATTCCTGTAAATCAGACAAGCAGGATCTCAAGCCAGTCAGCAGAAATCTGGCAAACCATTAAACAGCAGCTGTCTCTGAGAAACATGTTGTACCAAACCAGATAATAGTGGCAGTGGTGGCAGCTGTGGACTTTCCATCACCTGGACTGTAAGGTCACCCCTGGCCTTCCTGCGGGCTCTGTCTCACTCTACAGCAAAGAGGAAGGGGTCCCACAGGACAGAGTTTCCATCTTCACACAGACCTTTTCACCCCCCGGCTGACACAGAGCACATCCATCCTGTTCACATTCTGCATGTGAGGGCAAAGCCATTCATTTTTAAACCAGGTGATATCCATAATTGAGCTGACAGCCTGACCCTACAAAGAGTTGTCCTGGCACAATGTGGGGACAAGAAACTGTGGCACAGAGGAAGCCCTTGACTAGCTGGTGACAGCAGGATTTGGGACCTTTACCCACTTCTGCAGCTGAAGCTAGTGTCATGTCAAACCACACATTAACCACGCATTCCTGAGGTCTGTCTGCCGCGCAGGGGAAAAATGTGTGTGAGCCAGCGATCAACGGCTGAGAGAACCGATTTAAGTTGGATATGAAACTTTAATGCTGGCACTTCTGAAGTTCTTGAATTTGCAAATCTAAAAGCACCAGTTTAACACCGATGTTTGTTAGTGTTCAGGCTTTTTAAAAGGAAGCTGAGCTCCCCACTGTACCCTGAAATCCCACCCTGTACTCATCAGAACCTGCCTGGACCACCAACAAGGCTGAAATTCTTCAATGTGCTGCCCAGACCTCTGACACGTGTGCTTGCAGAGTAGTGGGTCATGGTAGTTGTCTCTCGGAGGAGATGGGTGGGCCACTTTGATGTTGGCCCTCACAGCTGCTTGCTGGCAGAAAAGCGATGAAAAGATGCAGTGAGGGGAACGTGCTCACCAAGATGTGGACACAGCATGGGAGCCAACAGGAGGAATGGGAGGTCTGTGTGAACTGTAGGGCTACGAGCATATTGGGATAATGGGGGCATGGTGCGATAGCTCATTCAACTGGAGAGTGTTTGGGAGGGGAGGTTGCTCTGTGTGAGAGGGCAGAGGGAATGGATGGACATATGCCCAGGGATGGATGACAAGCCAGCTGAGAGCTTGTGGGTCAGGGTTACTGAACAGACCAGCATGGATGATTTCATCATGGGTGTCAAAGGATTGCCATCAGTGGCACAAAGTCCAGCTGGATGCCAGTCACTGGTGGTATATCCCAAGGGTCAATACTAGGGCAAATCCTGTTTAACACCTTCCTTCATGACCTGAATGATGGGGCAGAGAGCACCCTCAGCAGGTCTACAGATGACGCAAAGCTGGGAGGAGTGGCTGATGGACCGGATGGGTGTGCTGCCATCCAGAGAGACCTCAACAGGCTGGAGAAATGGGCCAGCAGGAACTGTTTGAAGTTCAACAAGGAGTGCAAATTCCTGCCCTTGGGCAGGAACAACCCCAGACACTAGTATGTACAGGGGACCAACTGCCTGGAAAGCAGCTTAGCAGAAATCCTTCCATGGCTTCCACATCCCAGCTGGGGTGTCCTTGTTGAGCCTGGATTAGGGGAGCAAACAGACAACCTGCTTGCCCCGTGTCCCCCGCCAGAACAGCCGTGGCAGCTCTGACTGTATGGATATGTGCAGATAACCGTGTAGACAGCTTAGATGTTACAGTAATCATTTCAAGAGCTTGGCATGAAATTTGTTGCACTGTGGAATGGACTCAGGCTTCTGTTTAGGGGGTGCAAATGGAAACCAAGAGGAGCTTGTGTATGATCCGTTTCACAACCTTTGGCTCTTACCTTGTATCTCTAAGTCATTTGCCTGTTTTAATCCATCAAGAGATGGCATCAGGGCTGTGCACCATTTTTTACGTGGTGCTTGTCTGGGGCAGTGAAGTCACAACGTTTTTTAACATTAGAAACAGAACAAGGTAATAACTGTGCCTGGAACCCTGGGGAGATCGATTTCTCAATGTCTACAGAAGTCTGCAAAATGCCGAGGTTTCAACATTTTCTTATCGAAAGCTGGGACAGTGTATAAGAGCACGATGCAAATGGCTGGAGAACCTGACTGTTGTCGGACCCCAGTACAAAATGTGACTGAAAATATTTCAATACATCCTAGTATGCTCTTGCAGCTCTGCTTTCAGGAAAGTTCTTCATCAGAAGAGGTGCTTAAGGAGCAGGATGGAGCAGAAGAGTGTCCCGCTATTGATTTGCATCTACCTGAATGCACAGATTTCTATGATTGGTCTTGTTAACCAAAACCTTACTCAGTAGGAGAGATTTTTCCCTTCAGTAATTAATTTATTAAAGCTACGCATTGTATTAACCAACAGGGTTTATTCCTAACATGATGAACAAGGATGCACATGCAGAGCTGGCTTTTACCTTCTTCCTTTTTCACATGGAAGTGCCTAACCAACACAGAAGACAGAAATCTCATTTTTACACAACAGTCCCCTCCTACCTGTGCAGTGCTGCCCTCCCCCCTGCCCTGGGTGGGCAGCATCTGCCGGAGGAATGAGGAGCCATGGTGTGCATATTGAAGGGTCTGGTGGCGCTGGGAACTGTCTGCAGCAGTAATTGGCAGGAAAGAGGCTTTCTCCTGAATTAGTCAGAGCTGTCAACTAGAAGCCAGTCTAGAGTGAGATGAGACCATGGCGTTCATTTTGGTTTGGTTTGGTTTAGTTTAGACCAAGGCCAAATTAGTGGTAAATTAATTTTCACTGTCCATACACAAACACAGCTCCTCTGGTATGTCGAGACTTTCAACTTTATCATCTGCTGATACCCTCTCATCAAAAAAAAACTTGACAAATTAGTTGCTGAAGGTCTCATCATACCATAATATGGATATTCCTAGCTGTCGAAGTCTGCATGCACAAAAATGCTTCACAATTCACATCCTATTCTTTCCTGCTTCACTAGTTTTTGAGTCTGTTTGGGGAGGACAAATTACATGGTCAAAAATTGCACTTAGTGCGTTTCATGGCTTAGCCAGAAAAGTCTGTGCTCAAAACGTGGCACTTAGTCCGTGTGGCTGCCCCAGTAAGTAATAATCATAAAAAAGCTCTGAGGGAAGCAGCTGGCTTGATTTTTATCTTGGTTTTCTAAATTATGCATCTAAGTCATGTTTCTAAGTTTACCCTCTGTAGAGAAAGCCAGAAGTTTAACTGGCTTTTCCCTCTCTAACTGCTTTGGCCACAAAAGTTTCCACTGGTGGAACAAATTCTTTCCAAATGCCAGTGAGTAGCCTCAAACCCAACAGCCTTGTCTGCAGCCCCACGGGGGAACCTTGCCCCACAGCAGGACCTTCGGCTGCTGTGTTTTAGCCTGGTGGAACTCAGGGGAAGGAGTATTTATTTCCCCTGTTCTTCTGGAAGTTTCAGAGCCATCACTGCTATTTACAGGCTGATGAAGGTTGGCATGACGCAGGTACGTACTTCTTGGGTTTTTCTGCTTGCTCTGGGTGCCTGAGGCACTGCAGTTATGTTGTACATCTGCACAGCACAGCAAGCATTTCCTCATGAGAAGAAAAAAAGGGGGGGGAAAAAGTGTCCTCAAGTTTCTTAGTCCTTAGAACTAATCTGAACTGCATGACTATAACTTTAGCAATTAAAATTGTGTTGTGGAAGTTAGCCTGGAAATGGTCAAAGAGTGTAGTTGATGTTTCTTGTTCATTAGATAATACAATCTCTTTTGCTAGATGAAAACTGGAAATGAAGCTGGGCATTCCCTAGGGATGATGGCCAGCAGCTGGGCTGAAGGTGTGTTGGTCTTGCTGATCTCAGCTGGAGGTGAATGGGGCATCCTCAGTCTTCTCACTTCCCCCTTGCAGTGACGCTGCTGGGCTCAGTCGGTGAGAAGACCTGACAGCTCACTTATCGCTGGATTTTCCAGCCTGTTAAAGAACAGACACAGGCAGGAGCAGGATGCCAGTGGTCTCCGTTGGGCAGGAGGACAGACTAAATAGGGGTGCTTCTGAAAACCCCACCATGCGGCTTGCTGGCAAGGGGTGGAAGGCTTGTATTTGGGGTCCCTGCTGTTCCCTGGCTCCTCTCAGGGATGAGATTGTCAAAATTACTTCTTTCCATTTTTGCTTTCACTTGCATTTGTAACTGATGTCAAAGACCCCTCAGTCCATATCATTGCTACCTCTTTCCCTCAACTCTTTCCGGTGACTGTCATGATCTGCTGCTGCTTTGGTTTTGCAACTAAGGTTGTGTTCAGTCAAGGTTTACAGGTGGAGAAGGACGATAACACCAAACACAAGTCTAGCAAATCAGGATCTGTTTTCTAATTTCGTCATCAGTTGTTCTAGCACTGGGGACACTTGAATTGTCCAAACAGCATGTCCAATTAAAGAGACAAAAATAGTCTTTTGTGGAGCATTGGCTTGGGGTGGCATCTAAGCTATACTTGTCCTCCAGCTCACAGTAACCTCAGCTCAGCATCCCAGTAGGCTTTGTTCCAGTTTCCCTAAAGAGGTGGGCCAGCCTCAGCCTGGCTAGAGTCAAGCAGAGCCAAAAGGAGAGCAGAGGAGAGCAGGAACACCAAAACAGCACAAGGGTCTGTTTTCGTTTCAGCACAAAGATGGCTCCCGTCATGGCTAATCATAGCAGTCGGGCCTGCAAAGAGAGGTCAGAACAGACCCTGCCACAGGTAAAGAGCTGAAGGGATTGCTTGACCCTTCACCAGTCACAGCTCCTTTGATCAGTGGAATATCTGGACGTGTGACAAGTGCGATTTTCTAGGAGATCCTCTGAGTCACTCCCAGATTTCACGTCTCCATTCCACAGGGTTTCTGGAAACAAATGGTGAGTATTTTTCTCTTGACGTTTTTAGTGTTCGCATGCCAGGAACTGACAGGAAAGACTGAGCACGCTATTTTAATTTTATTATTATTATTGTTTTTTTAAAATCTCATGGAGACTTTGTCTACAGCAGGGCGATGACCCAGGACACAAGAGGAGTATCGTTTTCCAGCCTGCTGGATGCAGCGTATCAGAGCCCAGGGCGGTGCCAGCATTTTGATGGTGATGACTTGAGCTGTGAGGAGCCTCAGACGCAGCCAGACTCCCCCAGCCCTGCCAGCACCACTTGTCATCCTGACCTTATGTTCCAGTTTGAGGGCAAAAGGGCCTATTTTTTCCTTTCTGTTAATTTTAAAGAGATAAATATAGCCAGCGAAGTGACCTCCTACTCCCATGGAAATCTTTATGTTTAAAGCTGAAAAAGTGAAATTTAGCAGTAGCTCTCTTTTATTTATAGGCTGCTCATTGTTTTGCTTAGCATGAGGCTATGTTGTGTGCCTTCAAACACAGTTAATTAGCACAAGGTCAGCTAGCTTTGCAAAACAATGACACAAGCCTTTATTTTGCTAAACAATGATTTTCTAAAAAAAAAATATGTATTTTTTTACCAGCAGCAAATAGTGTTTTCAATGTTGAAAAGTGATGGAATATAGTTTTGAATAAGTTTTCCTAAATATACATTTTTGTTTGAACAGCCATCTAGGTAATCCTGGCTCGGCTGAACTCTCTGGGCTCAGGTATGGATTTCACCCTGGCTCTGATATAGCTCCCACCAGGCAAAAATCAGGCCTCCACTTTTACCACCCAGGTCATGAGCCGCAGGCAAGAAGAGATGGTCACCTGTAAGGAAGAAAATATGTTTCCCGTAACAGCAGCTCTGAGGAGGACCTGAATGAGCAGCACTGACCTAAAATAGGCTGTGATACAAAATTGGCTTGGAACTGAGACCCTTCCTAGAACTGTCCAAAGCTTTTTATTTTCCCTGTGGTGACTGCAGGATTGCTAGGACATGTGTTCGTTAGTCTGCAGGAGATTATTGTAATGAATAATAATGGATGTGACAGAACCCCGAGGTAACTCAGTGACTCTGGAACTGCTTTCCAGTTCCCCCATGTTTGGCTTTAGTCATCTCTGATTTCTGCCTTCTGCCACACAGAAAAATTACAACAAAAGATGATTGGGATATCACTTTATTTAAAAAATAATGAAAGTTAAACTATAAACTAGACTGCTGGTTAGGAAAGACTTTGCTTAAAGGTCAGGGAAAGGAGCATGGTTATGGTGCCTCCTTGGAGACACAAGCTTTTTCCCAAACCTCTGCCAAAAAGGCTGTGAAAGCATGTCCGTGTGCTGCAGAATGGTGTTGGCAACTCCTTTGAAGAAAGTTACGATGATGTTTTTGGATTAAATGAGTAAAGATCACCAGATCACAGAATAGTTGAGGTTGAAGATATCTCCAGGTGGCTCTGGAGATGTCTAATCCAACCCTCCTGTTCAAAGCAGGACCAGCTGGACCAGGTTGCCCAGGACTATATCCAGACAGCACTTGAATTTCTCCAAGGTTGGAGACTCCGCAATCTCTCCTGACAACCTGTTGCCTTGTTCATCCACCTTCACAGCAAACAGGATTTTCTTATGTTTAGGTGTAATTTCATACATTTAAGTTTGTGCCTGTTGACTCTTGTCCTGGCACCAGGCACCACTGAGAAGAGCCTGAGGCCATCTTTATCCCTTTCCATCTGTTTTTAGGTCAGATGGAGATGAGTGAAGTATCCTCACTGATGGCAAACCTGAAGGTTGGACCTGACGAGGATTTATGTGGAGAACGGAAGTTTAGTTTAAAATGGGAACTTTAACTGTAACTGTCCTTTGGTTGCACTGAAGTACACGGGTTTTGCTTTTGGTATACAACTGCCACTAGTTTGTATAAGCAAAAAGGCAGATTTGCTACCAAAGGGTTGCTTGCTGCCCCTCTGAGCCACTCCTGAGAATCATGCAGGAGGCTCATCAGGCTGCACCTCGAAGTTGTTGCTACTGGAGAGCACAGTGATATCCCAAAGCTTTAGATGTCATCTGTGACTCCACTGATCAGCACCTTTTACATCAAAGGGAAACACAAAAGCCTCTTTGCCTGATCATCTGAAATAATGGTACCGGCGAGCCAAAATCTGCTCCCGTTTCCCCTGGAAAAGGCAAGAGCAGGTTTACCTGAGTTTGGATTCACCCCAAAACTGCTGCAGATGGAACGAATCCCAGGCTGTGGCTGGAGAGAGAGGAGGTCCCTGGCTCCCTTCCAAGGGCCGGCACCTCCTTTTTCCTTCTTCAGCCAGAAAAAGATGATTTGGAGGAGTGGGCACTCTTGGCACTGCGCAGAGCTGTCAGCACAGCCTCCGCATGCCTCAGGGAGGTGCAGAGATGTGTGAGGGGAGATGGCAGAAACCAGAGCTATGCAGGGACTCCTGTCAGAGGTTGGATGAAAGCAATAGGGGCTGCTGGCTCTTCCCAGGCTGAGCCCATGGAGGGACTGCCCAGCTTGATAAATGCCTGTAGGGACACTGCCGAGTGTGGGCAATGATGTGGGAGGGGAACAAGAGTCTTTTTGAGGGTACCAGATAGAGGACTGATGCTACACCACAAATATCTGGTTGTGCAAAGCTCAAAGCAAATGCCCACTTGCATACACTGTCCTGCTACCTCTGGAGTGTCTCCATCCATCAGCTTCTGAGACATGGCTGTGCAGGATGAAGGGATGTTCCTGGTGAAGGAGGTTGGATCAGCTGGGTGCTGCTTACTTCGTTTTAGTGCTTTCACACAGGGCACTTGGGTGAGAAAGAAGGGAGCCAGGAATTTCCGTTTGTATGAATTTTGCATGGATCTCTGTGTTCAGGGTAGCAGTCCTATTTATTCTGGACTTTCATTTCTCTTAGAAGAAAAACATTTGGTTCTGAGATAGTTTTGAGTAGTACTTTATCTCCTGGGTGGTTGTTTTTTCTGACAGGGGAGGCAGTTCTGTACTTGTGACATGCCTTGTTATAAACATAGATTGAAATTCCATATGTTATGGAAAATGTTCCCTCAGCTATGATACACAGAAAGCATAGTATGCAATTCCTGCTAGACCTCTAGCAGAAATGCTGATTTGAGTCATCACAACATCAAGATTTGAGCAAAGGTTGGAGGTTTTGATTCCCAAGCTGAAGCACTGGGACCCTATCTTCCAGCTAGGTGTAACAAGGTACACCTTCCCAGAGGTGATTAGTAGTCTTGTGTCTTGCAGATCCAGCTTCTTAGTAGCTTAGTATCTTTGAAACAGGCTCCACAATGAACCATCGTTACTAAACAAAGAAAACATGAACAGATAGACACTCATGGTGAAACAGGGTGTAAGACAGTCAATATGATGCAGCCCATCCAGAAGGGCTTTTAGAGAAGAAGTTCAAGGCCATAATCACCTAGGAGGTCATTCTCCTTGTGAAATTAATGGCTGAGCCAATTGCAGACTGAAATCCTCTCTGTAGGATGTGTTCTGCTTACCCTGATGGGATGGGCCCTAGACAAAAACTGGCTAAAGAACAAGTCGAGCTCAGGTACTTGGTTTCAAGTGCCCAGCTTTGAATTTGGGTTTTTTTGTGAGATCTCTGAGTGCCAGAAGGATGAGCGAATTGGTTACAGAGTCCAGGAATTAAATGGAGTCAGATCATCACTTTGTTTTCCATGAAGGAAAAATATTTTGGGGCTACTCCCAGTTTTATGTAGTTTTTGAGCCTTTAATGAAAAAAAATAATTCCAAGCATGGAGTTGAGCTTCTTCGGCTTTTTCATTTTAGTCAAATTCCAGGTCAATCGTACTCTTGAGAATTCTTTTCCCCCCATCTACATTAAAGGCTGAATGTACAAATTGTTTCTAAAAATACTTCGTATTTTCAAATAAATTAATTGTTTAACTTTTGCATTAACAGTCAAAACCCGTTGAGCAGCGTCATCTGGTACAACCACCCACCCTCTGCAATTTGAATCTGTTGACTCTAGATGGATACCACAGGTCCTTTTAAAATACACAACACACTGTGATATCCTGAAATTTCAGATAGGTTTGAAATTGCTGTTCATGTCCTCTGGAGACAGCAACTAAGCACAAAATGTACTGGTTTGGGATGTAGCAAAGTAGATCTGCATCAGAAAAATACATTACTTGCTTCTATGACAACATTGGAGACATACAAGAAATAAGACACTATGCATCCCACACATTAAAGAGATGAAGCTGCCTGCTATCCTGAAGTGACCATAAAGCTTTCTCATTAGCTCCAGTACTTAAAGGCTTAATGTTCCATATTCCCATGTTTGCATGACTAAGATGTCTTGGTGCAGAGCACCATCAAGTGTGACGTAACTTCTTCTTCAGACTGACATCTTCCACCATGACGTTGACAGGGAGTCTTGTGTTGATTGCAGCTGTGGTGTCTCCAGTCTAAATTTTAAGAGCCCTCGAGCATAGGGAGGCTGGGAGGAATGACTTGACGGCTGAGGAAGGATGGCAGCAGCCCTGTCTTCTGCTGTCCTAGTTAACTGGGGAGTAAGACAACCTCCCACTCTGCAAACAAGAATATTATCCTGATGCTCCAAAATTTAAATACTATCTCTGCCAAACGTGGTCCTAAAAGCAAGGTCCAACTGCTTGACTTCCCCACCTGGAATACAGGATCAAGAGCTTTGGGGTTTTTCTTTTTTCCTCACCAGGGGGCTTTGAAGATAAACTGGCTTGCTTGAACCTTGCATACTGTAAAAACAGCATAAAGATGAGAAGAACATGAGGTAGAAATTCTTTGCCTGTGCAAAACTTTGATTTGAGTCTGGCTTTGTGCAAAAACTGTCTGCACTTTTTCTGACCTCAACAGGTGATCCCAGTGTCAGGTCAGGGAGGAAAAACACAACTTTTGCCTTAGCAAGACAGACACCAGGACCCCCAGATCCACCAGCCAGCGTGGGGTTTCCCACCATGAAGGCCTTGTAGAAGACATGACTAGCTGAAACAGAGGAGATGAGGTTCCCCTGGTACAAGCCACGAGCCGAGGATACCCACAGTGACCACCTGTACCCAAGCGAGGTGACAGGGCCAGGTGACCACAGCAGCAGTTTCCCAACAGCCCTGTGATCATGCAGAGCAGCAGGTCCAGACTGAGGTCAATGCAGGAAGGACAGACAGCAAGTCAGGAGAGCAGGAACAAGGCACAACCCATGGCATAGCTTGGCCATGGCCTGGGGACTCCTGGGCAGTTGCATGGCCCAGGTGAGAGCAGCCAAGCCCCATTTAATGTCCTCAGTCACACCTGTGGAGGAGTGGCTGTGTGACTCCAGGTGTGACTCTAGGTGTAATTGGACCCCTAACCTACACACCCCCACACAGAAAGTGTCAGTAGGAATTAAGGATGGAGTCCCACAAGTAAGAAATACTGCTTTCCTGACTGGGACCTGTCTTGTTAGTTCAAAGGACTAAAAGCTGTCTGCTGCCCTGAAGGTGACTGCAAGTGAGTGGCTTGCTTGGGCTGACTTCTCATTATCCCCCGCTGCAGCCCTCCAGGAGCTCTCGAGATGGGGAAGTTTGAAGGTAATGTGCTTAATCAGTTTTCCTCTTAGTTGGTGTAGTGAAGTGGAGGGTTAGTTTGCTGTCGCTGTATATCTTCACCTTGGTTCTCTTTTTCCAACTCTGCTTGAGCCAGCAGGAGTGGTGGGAGAAGCTTCCTTATTAATGGCAGCTCATAATTGTGAGTTGGGCATCTGGTGGATCAGAGAAGATGAAATCATTTGTGTTCCTGTCTGCACAAGGCTAGAAGCGATGCAGAGGAGGCAACTTCAATTAAAACCAGCCACCATAGATCATAAAGCAGCCTTATCAACTTGCAGGTACAGCATACCGTGCTCTGGAGAGTGCTGGGCTGTGGGAAACAGAGATGGCCCACAGCATGAATTGTAATAACAAAGCGTAGGCAAGGACTGGTGATACCTACTGCACAGCAAACCTATCGACCCTGTTTCTTGCTTTATCTCCTGAGATGGAGACCCCTAAACCCAGCCTATTCCATGATATAGCTGTCAGCACTGTGCGGCACAGATGAATCCGTGCTTCTGTGACAACGCTGCGAGGCTCGTCTATTTGTCCTGTGATCATTGTATGTGGCTAAGGCTTTGGGTGTCAGAAGTCCTGGAGGCTCAGCCACTCCCAGCCCAGGGTACATGTAGGTCTGAAACTCCTCTAGACTCCTGTTGCTTAAGCACTGAATGACCTTGGGTGCAGCAGTGTTACACACAAAAAATACTAGGCTATGATTGTGCTGAAAGGTAGTATCCAATAGTATAAGCCAGTGTATATAAATCACTCTTTCAAAAAATGAAGTAGCACATTTAAAGCAAAGCTTCTGGCTTTCTGGGCGCTTCAGCCTAAGCCAGGCTAAAGGTACATATTCCGCTCCTGACCGTGGATTTGCATCACTGGGGTCTGACCTGATGCTCAGCGGAGCTCAAACTGGGAATATACCTTTGCTTTTCATTAGAGACTTGAATTTGCTGAAAACAGCTAGATGTATTATTCATTAGCATCTCCTGTAGAAGTCACATACCAGCTTTTCCTGGACTGCATTCAATGAAACAGGTTTCTATGTAGTACGGCTATGGGGTTGAAAGGCTCGTGTGAAACTTCTGTTAGCTATGCGCAAAGAAACTCATGAAAGTCCCAGTCCACAAGAGACGACAGAAGTACTAAGTTTGCTACCTCCAAGAATTTGAAAATCATGAGTCAGGCCTCACTCATAGCTACTTCTTTTTTTTTTTTTTTTTTAATACAAAGAAACCTCAGGGTCTTTATTTGCTTACCGGCTTGTGAACATTGAGTTCTTGTTCTCAAACACTCAGGCCCTCATAGTTGGGGAAATAAATCTATTTCTAAATGAAAAGCCAGATTCTCTTGCAATAGCAGCCCTAGAGAAGCTGATCTTTAACTGCAAGTTTCATAACATTTGGGGTGAAATGAACACTCCTACTGTCTAATGCTACCACCTAATGTGGACCTTCTTGATACGCACTTGTGTGTAGTGCAGGTTCTCACCACTGACATTAAGAACTGGTAGCTGGTTTTAAAAACCTCCCAAACTGAGCTTTCCAAAGCATGTCAGAGGGAATAGCTGCATGAATGTGTCTGAATAATGGCTGTGAAAAAGGTAGTTTCTTGCCTCCTGCTTGCTCAGGAGGAGCCAGACCTTGGGCAGCCTGTGCTGGCAGCCAGGGCAGAGCAGCTGATGAAGCACAGAGGTGCCCTCTGCTCTTGCCTTGGGGTGACACAAAGCAGTTGTTTTAACCCTAGGTCTGAACTGCCGCCAAGCTTTATTTTAAAATATATATATATATAAAGGAAGGCAAGCATGCAAGTCATGGGAAACTTCCGGGTACATTTTAGCCATGTGAATAATGCTGCATGTGTTTCCATTTATCCTTCACTCCTCTGGTGCCCAAACCTGATACTTTGGACTGATCTCTTCACTCTGCCAGAAGCATGGTGGCAAGAACATTGCTTGCAAGTGCCTGGGAACTCAAAACTTCAAATGTAGTAAAGTTTCTAAACAGAAACCAACAGCTACCTGGCTTGTGTCCTTCCCTTCACCCTGGAAGACTGCATAAGCAAAAGAAGTTTTTCAAAATGCATCTGTTTCTGTGAAATGCTGCCCTTAAAGGTCCTTAATTCTGGAAAATTTTGTGTTGTGAAGTGCCTTCTGGAGAAGGTAAGTTGTACTTCTCAAAACGTTGGATCGAGTTCATCAGGTGCCACAGTTACATTTACCCATCCAACACTTCACGTGTTTTAATGTGAATCTCACTTGCTATTAAGCATTTTGTTTCAGTGCCTGTCTCTCAAACCCGGGTCTCTGTGAGGAAATGGCGCATCTCCAAACCAATGTGAGCTGTGCTTCCTCCTGTGCTCACCTGGGTTTGGAGGTCGGTACCTGAGTCTCAGGTTTCATCGAAAACATTGAGCACAGCTTTGCTGACAACCTTTTCACCTTAACAGTTAATCTCTCCTGCTGGCAACTGTTACTGTTTAACTGTCCAAACTGAATGTCCCTTCCTGGAGCATGTCCCCGCTAGGAGAATCTAGTGGGTTGGGGACGGCTGACTGAAAAACTGAGTTAGAGCTCATCTGGTTTAACCATCCAATGCAGTAGTCACGTTGTCAAAGACCAGGAGCTGCATTTACCTTCTCCCAGAAGTAAAGCCCCCCAGCATTCAGCTTTAGTGTTCCTCAGTGCTGAAATAGCTTTAGGAAGAGGACCAGGATGTGAGGATCAGGGTGTGAGGATCGGGAGTGCCACCTCTTTCAGAGCTAGCCTGGATGTTGCCACTCAGGGCTTGTAAAACTCGCTGTGGAGACAGGTTGCCTGCTCTCAAATGTCTGTGCAGCTTTCAGGAAGGATTAAGTAAAGGTGGTGTGTGACAACAGCAGCATCACTTGGCTGTGGGGTTGTGAGCAGCTGGGCCAAGAGGAGCAGGATTAGTGCCTGCAGGAAGCTTTCATCTGGAAAACTAAGCGCTGACTCAAGCAGCTGTAATGACTTTGTGCAGTGACCTCCCGTTGTTGCTGACAGTGGGCATTCAACGTGGCTGGAGATGCTCCTTTAAATGAGAGATGTTCCCTTCCTGCTTAGAATAAGCATGAGAAGAGATGGAGAAAGGACAAGGAGGGGAGGAAAAAGGATGGATACTCTGTTAGCCTGTCCTGAAGTGCTAAAAAATTTAAAATAAAATTGTGTGAGCTTCATGAGGACTCAGGAGATTCAGGTAGGGCACATCATCTGGGATGAAAGCTACCCCAGTTCTCATTCGGTGCGGTGGAGGTTATACTCTTGGATATACAGAGCTTTTGAGCTGCTGTAGTCTAGCAGCAGGCTGAGTTATTGGTTGTTGAGTCTTAAAAGTGCTCTGTCTTTCCTTCGTTCCCTCTGTTCATGTGCCTGGCTGCTTCACAGGCATCTTTAGGACCTTTCAGGTGAGCAGAGACATTTATACTGCTTGAGTTCTCTCCTGTGTAGTTACAGTTGATTTCTGAATCAAAGGTGGGGTTTGGGTTTTGTTTTCTGGTTTTGGAGAGGTTTTGTTTGTTTGTTTGTTTTTCCTCTCATCTCTTTATGACAGCTTCTTCAAGAAGACGACAATCATTAGGATGGTCTCAGCGGTGCTGAGGTTCCTCGCTCACTCGTAATGGCTCATCTGGCCAATGTTTGACCCGTGGTGCTTGAGGCTCCCTGCTCCAGCGTCAAGGGAAGTCGCTTTTATGCAACTCATCATAAAGAATAGTTTTGATACAACTCAAGAGGCGGGTGGGGTTTTTTCTCTCAACACTTACCGGGGCATCTAAAATGGCATGGATCTGTGTAGGCAATGTGTTTCTTAAAACGTGATCACTCTGAGCTGGTTTGGGGAGGAACGAAATGTGTCTGTTGGTTACCTCTTAGGGTACTGAATGCTGAAGCTGTTCCATGGTTTCACCTCTGGAAAGAACGTAAAGAGCAGGTAGGGGGAATCCAACAGAGGCGTAACCGTCTGTGGTGGCACTGGAGGAGCTGAAGACTGGAAAGGTGTAAAGGATGGTGTTCACAAAGATGTTTTCTAATGCATTTTTACCCAGCATAGACAACTTCACCACTGAAATTGTCCATATTTGAGGTTAGAGGTACAAATACACTAGGAAACATCTGCGTGCAGACAAATCTTAAGAAACCCCACAGTAATGAACGTGAGGTTAATGGAGCAAAATGGAATTTAAAATGGAGTTGCAGTGATCATTTCTACTTATCTAAATGAAAAATTTTGACCCTGGTGGGAAGGCAGTCCTTTTCCATAGGTGTGTACGAGAGAGAAAGAAACAAAGTTATGTTTTCTCTTGCAACATTACCCTGCTGACAGTAAGAAAACAGAACTGTTATTTTTACTGTCTCCTCAGGATTTTATTTCAAAGATCACCTCACTTTCAGTGCTGAAAGACGCTAACTTCTTTTAGCTTAAAATAATAATCATAATTTGTGACAGCCCTGTTTACTTGAGTGATGTAGCAAAACCAATCCTATCTTATCCCAGCTGGTGAGAAAATGGCTGGTAGTTTTACCTAACACAAGGTGCAATTCCAATAAAGATCTAAACCTTCTGAACATCAAGTTGCAAGGCACATGTAGAGGTGCCACGCTAGTAAAAATCACAGTTAGAGGAGGGTCTGTTGGGAGCTTTGGAAATTTTTGAGGGTCATGGTCCATTCCTGCCCTCATCAGGCTTGGTCCACCCGTGTGGGATTTGGAGACAAGAGAGGCCTGGTGCTACTTCCCTCTGGGGAGTCACAGTTCATTACTCAGTTTCTGATGGTCAACAAGTGATATTGCTTTTATTCAGACTTTTTCAAGGTCTGCCTATCTCTAGGCTTGTTGTGCAAAGTGTTCTGTGTACATATATTTAAATTTATCTTCGCAACCTCTTTCTGGGTTTGACCTTTGAAGGACTGTAAAATGAATCTATGTTTATAAGAGTGCTGAGCTGATGTGGAGACACCTGGGTTTTGTTACCTTTTGCTTTTCTAGAGACCTTCAGCAAGTTGCTTAGTTTCTTTTGACCTTCCTTTCTTGCTTGGCTTAAACACTTGGTGAACTTTAAAAAAAATGCACTGTAAGAGACTCAGTGGTACTGTAAATTGTGAATGAAAAATGGGAATTACTTAGTGATAATAGATTATTAGCATAGTGGGAATGTCTCCTGGAAACTTAATGCAGGATATCAAACATACAGTACATTTAAAATGTACATAAAATTGTTTTTTTTATTCTTGCAGAACTTTTAAATTACTCCTAAGATTAATAAATGCTGGCTGGCTGCATATGGAGGGCTATGGAGATTTGCCTGGAATTTCTTTAAATTTCCTTGGAGATTGGTGATGTTCACGAGACATCAAGTCCTGAATCAAATATTTCTAGTGATAAACAGCACATTTGTCCCGATGCATTTGTGACCAATGCAATCATGCTATTCTGCTAAAGATAAATCTAGAGTAGGGAAAAGCAATGATATCATGCTCCGATTAAGGACCTGGATAACAGGCTGAGAAGGGCAGAGGACAGCCTGTTCTGCCGAGCAGGACTTGCTGCGTCCCTGCTCTTGGACAGGGTTTGCATAGCCTAGTGACATGGATTATAAATGCCTGCAACAGGTCTGCCTAGGCTGGTGGGTTTACTAGTTGTAAACAAGTCTCCAAATTCATGTGACGCAAGTTTGTATATCCCTTAAGCAGTTCTTTCAGGTTGGAAAATATTACATTTAATGTGTGATGGTGTCCTATGAACGGTAGCTCACCTCTGCTTGAGGAGGATGCCGAGCCACCCTGGGAACAAGGACTGCCAGTCCTGATGTGGCCTGTATGAAGCTAGCTTTTAAAAAAAATAGCAAGGGTTTTCAGATCCTGTTGCAAAAATAGATGTTTCCTGTGTTTGCTCTGAATAGAGCTAGGAGGATGCTATCAGATGCTGAGTATTCATTACTGGAGCTTTGCTTTGCTGGTGCAGAAATTAGAGATGCCTGAGCACAATCTCAGCTTTATTTCTACCTGCTGGGTGCAAATTATTTCAGAAAGAGCTCAGACCCGTGTTTGTGTAGTGGAACGTCATGCTGCCCTCCTTTGGTGTGAAAACCACGCTGGATGTCCCAGCTGCACAGCCCGGGCAACTGTGCCATTCTGGAGGGACTGCAAAACATGAGCAGCTTGTTACCTCAGCCTCTGAAATTCAGGCTGAAGAGATGGTTGAATGGATTAAAGATGTCAATTAGGCCTCCAAAAATTGTCTTATGCAGATGGTAAACAGCACCATTAATTACTCATACATAGAAAGCTGTATGGGTGTCAATATAGACTTCAAAGAGCCATTTGAGGCAGATGTTTTATTCCTGGTGGGCTTGTTTCCCCTGTGGACATTTGGTGTAAGGACTCTGCTTGTTCAGAGACTCCCAGTGAGTCTTTTAATGTCAATATTGATTAGAGACATAGAAGGTGTATTTGATGTATGCATGAAGAGGTGCCCTAGTTGTGATGCCATCTTAAGAGTCAATTACTTCCTACCTGTGGTCAAACATAGTATGACCCCAGTGCTTGATTACATTTTCTTCAAACAGACCCTAAATTACAAAGACATCTACCTTTTCATATACTAGAAGTCATAATTCTTGTATTATTTTATTCTAACTTATCTATACCTGCCTTTTGGCCTGTTACTTCATGTGCAAAATTCTCTTTTGTAAGCAAATAAATGAAAGGACCATTAACAGCAAACCATCCTATGGGTATTTAGTTGAAGAACATTTACAATATTCACCTAAAACAGTGAATGGGTTGGAAAATCCTCTGAAAACTGGATGACTTTATCTTTACTGGAATCCGTCAGCTCTTGAGTTAATAAATCAAACTCTTGCCAGCTAAAGGATCTCATCAGGAGTGTCAGTAGCTAAGGTACGAGGTTGTTCTTTGTCAGGGGCTTGATGTACGGGCGTGGTGGGAGTGAACTGATGACTTTGGACTTGTTAGGCATCAGAAGTCCCCTCTGGAGAGCCAGATCCATCTGTTTTCCCATCTCTGCCTCATTTCTGTACTTGGTTACGTGACTTCCCCTTGAGAACATTTCCTCTGAATATTGTTCATAAATATTTCCAAGAAATCAACAAACTATTGTTTGTCTTCTGTCTCTTTTTTTGGTCCTTTTTTTTCTTCTGGACAGTTTTTCAGCAGGGAACATTACTGCTGTTGGTCTTTTCAGCAGGTTGGGAGGGAGGGGGTTATTGTTTCTGGGTTTGGGCAGTTTGTTTGGATGGCTGTTGATTTTGTTGTTGTCTTTCCCCTCCATTTTTGGCAGTCTGGGGAAGTGGGTGGTTCCCTGTTATGTTTTGTGAATTATTTGTACAGACAGGCTTTTGTGGGGGTGAGGTTTTCTTTGGGTTCTGGTGTTTGTTTGTATGGTTTGTTGTATCTCAGGGCATTTTTTTTTTTTTGTTCAACTTTTGTTATTCTGAAGTTCAGATTGCTCTTGGTAGCTTCCAAGTGGCTTCTGTGGCTGCTAGCTTCTGTAGCTCTCTTGACAGTCTGATTTACAGCCAAAAAGGGCTTTGCCCTTTGATCCCAGGCTGCCCACTGCTCAGGAAGAACAGAGCTTAGACTAGCTTTGCTCCTTGAGAAAATCATGGGTGAAAATCCCAAGTCCTCTTGGAGCACATTTCTGGGCACTGGAAGGAGAAGGTGGTGACTGGGAATAGCCAGCATGGGCTTGCAAAGGGTTAATTATGTGTGACCAACCTGATTGCCTTCTGAGAAGAGAAGGCTGAGTCTGTAGATGTCACTTACCTTGAATTCAGCCAGGCTTTCAAGGCAGTCTTCCACAGCTTTCTTGTATCCAAGTCGGGATATTATCATCTGGATGGGTGGACTACTAGATGTGTGGGAAAACTGGCTGGATCATTGGGTCAAAGCAGAGTGGTTAACAGCTTGTTCTCTGCCTGGAGGCTGGTCACAAGTAGAGTCTGGTTACAAGTCGGGTTACTCAGGAAGCCCTCCTGGAACCTGTCCTACTCCTGCTTTGGGAAGGAGGTTGACTATAGAGACCTCCCAAGGTCCCTTTTGAACTGAATAATTGTGTTATTCAAACAAGGTGGTGTCAACTAGGTGTCAGTGTGAAGACCACACAGTGCAGACTGCCTGTTACAAGCAATTATTTTTGCATAGTCTACAGCTGAAGGGATGGAGATACACTTTGATTCAGCAGCCAGCTCTGTCGTTGCGAGGAGGGTCGTGATAATGGAAGATGCACTGATGGACCATTTGTGTACTAGCATGCTCATTCATTCCTCAAATAAATTTAGTGCACACAAACTGCACACAAACTTCACAGCACTTTTTTACTATGCCATAAGAGCAGAGTTTTGCCGCTGTATCTAGAACCTGAGCAGGAGCAACAACCAGGAATACGCAGCCTTCTCTACAGATTTCTTCCTCTTACTCACAATTGAAAACTGAGGAGCTTCTGCTTCAGTATGCACAGGAGGGATGAAGGGAAAGCAGCCTTCAGCTGATTTCTAGGTGCCCACGGCCTATTGAGAAAAGCATGAGGAGAATTTGGATCATCCCTGAAGCTGAATGCTGCTTTGAAGCAAAAGCTTTGGAAGGGCTGAGCAGTGAGCCCACAGCCAGGTGACCCAAGACTTGCATTAGCACTATTCCTTGATTTTTAGGCTCTACTTAAATTTTTTGCATGGCTCCATGGTATCCAGATAGTGCCTCTGAGGTTTATTTCCTGAAGTGCTGATCCCATAAGGCATTAAAAAAAAAAAAAAACAAACAAATCAAAACAAACAAAAAAACAAACCAAAACAAAAACAAACAAAAAACCAAACCAAAACAAAAAAACAAACAAAAAACCTCAAACACGTTTCTCCATTTGCTCTACATTGCTACAGGTACCTGGTGGTCATGTTGGTTATTTTGTCCACCTGCCTTAGCCAATTCCAAAAAAAGGCCACCCTCAGAAAGTGTTTTATCCCTAAAACATGCCTTCAAACAGGTTTCTTCCTTTTTTCTCCGCCTGCCCTCCCAAATGTATTGGAGGTCTCCAGTGTAATAAGCCAACTTAAAAAGATTGAACAAAGTTTTCAGCTGGTTGAAAAATAGTGAAAACTTGAGTTTTCTGGATTTTAAGTTGAACAAAATTTAAATTTGGAAGCTAAATTATTAGGGGGGGTGTCCCTCATTCATTTTCATTCCTCCCTCATTCCCTAAGGGTTATGAGAGGCAGGGTGCTTCTACCTGCCTTGCTTTCTTCCCCTCCGTCTTCCCAAATCCACCTTGAAGATTTGGTAGGTGAAGATCTGGAAGATGAAGATATGGACTAAAAAAGTATGGTTCCTGCAAGTCTAAAAGAAGCAGTACCACCTGTCTTGATGGACGTTCATCCTTGCACTCCCAAGTACAGGAAAACTTGTCCTAGCCTTCTCAACAAAAGCCCAGACCTGGAAGCACCAGGCTTATTTAAACCGGAGCTGCTCTGAAGCTGGTTTAGCAACTCTGTCAAAGGCCACAATTCCTTGTTGAACTCTCCTGCTAGGTGGAGCCTGTTTTGAGTTTCCCAGCAGCTCTATAAGCATAGACTCCTAAAGTCAGTATTACAGCTGGTCACAGGCTCTAACAGGAACCTTCTGGGCAATAAAGGATTTTGTTTTGGGTTGTTTTTTTTTCAGCAGTGATACCTTAGTTGGTAAAAATACTTTTATCCGTGTTTATCAGTCATGAAACACATAAATGCTACATGGTGGAGCCTGATGAGTTTAGGTAAATCAAGGTTTCAGTCTATTAGTGCTTCAGTTTTTATTCTTTACAGCTTTCAATTCACTCAGATGGTTTATCTTCTGACCGTTTAATTTAAGATGTCTGGAGGCTGATGTGGTAGTGTCTGATGTCCCCGTTTGGGTCCTCTGTGCTGGCAGCAGGGGGAATTTAAACCTTAATATCTGCCTCAGTTGTTCACCTGAATGAAGCCTTCCTCACTTCCAGCCCTCAGGGAGATGGTGAAGCTTTCTTTAATGGCTGCCTACTGAAACCTGCCAGTGAAAGATACTGAGCAAAAGAAAGCGCTTATGCTCAGGGTTTGTTTTTTCACTATTGAAATAGCTTTTTGGGATATAAATGGTGAAAATGAAGGAATGCTGTTTCATTCATATCCTTCTTGACTGATTGCCAAAGCAAACTGAGAGTCTCTTCCCATCACAAGCAGCAGTTCTTACTGAACAGAAGATGAATTACATTTCATTTGATCCTATTCGTATCTGCATCTGTGATCTCATATGGTATAAGGGGATTTCTAACCTAATGCTTTCTTAAAGAACTTGCATGAAAGCCAGAAAAGAGGTTCGATTCACCATTGTCTTAAACAAGGAGAGGTGGCCGGTGCCCCATGGATCAGAAGGGGGCATCTGCTTTGAGTAGCACTAAGGGATGAACCTCTGTGTCCTCACTCCAGGAGAACTGACCTTGTAGCATGAAGATGAAGGGTTGCAATGAGCAACTCACTTCTTCAGCAATGTGGTGCAAGGAAGGACCAAGGTAGCAAACCTTTCTTCCCAGTGTGGCTTTCCCTGCCCCCAGCTTGCCATGGTGGACCTGGAAGCTCAGGGTCTTTGTTAATCAAAGAAGCTACTCGGTAGCACCATGGCACTAAAACTCGCCTAAATTCAAAATTTAGCACTAACAAGAATCCCTTCATTTCTAAAGGGGATGGGGGGGAAGAGTGGGGTGATGCTGGAGAGCAGAGGAGGCACTGTTATGTTAAAGCTGTTTTTTCTTGCATTCTGTAGGTTTTGAAGGCTTTATATTGAACACAGTGTATTGTAACACTTTGCAAATACATGTTCTTTTATATAACCTTAATAAATACAAATATGAGGTCAGTATAACTGGGGATAGTCCCCAGAACTTGGACAAAAGCAGGGCTTGAAAACAAATTTATCAGGGATTGAAAACAAGAGACTATGGGCTCTTGTAGATCAGGACCTCAAGCCCTGTTCCTGCCTTGCAAGCTGGGCTCCTTCCCATACCCACACTGAGATCTCCCAGCTGGGAAGAGACATGGACTTTTCATTTCTCTGGTATTTATCAAGCCCTTTTTTTTGCTGCCCTAAAATACATTTTTAAAAAGTAAAAATGAGCAGGCAGTTACTTCAACACCTCCATGAAAAGATGTAGAAATATAATCTGATTTCACTACTGTCTCCTTAAATGGAAATAGTCTGTGGTATAAATACGCAATTAAAAACAGTAGCAATTAGAGTGTCTCAAGGAGCAAAATAGGAGTTTGCTGTGAGGTAGAGCTGGTTTCCCTTTTGTCTGTGCTTCTAATTTGAAACTCTTTGACGTTGGGATCTACTCTTAGTAGCTGATGCTCAACTTCTGGTTTGTCACATAAGTTAAATGTCACAGGCCAGGCTGGTATGAACTGTCCAGTTTTCGCTGATTATCAGAAACACAAGTAGTCTCTGGCCTCAGATCTGCTTCAGACCTTCACTGTTTGTCAGTAGTGCAAGAATATCCATGTTTGTAAACCCCTGTACACACGGACCAGTGAATGCTTTTGCATGAATCACTTCTGTTGTTCATGGCTGAAGGAAAAAGATGCCTCTTATGCCTATAGGTGCCTGCAGGTGCCTGCACACATGCAAAAAGAAGAGATGTCAGCAAGATTAGGAAGGTGCTTTCAAGCCCACCTGTTCCAGTTATGGGCATTTCAGTATTACAGGACATGGTGGAGGGTCTGAACATCCATCTGCCCAAATCCATCCCCCTTGCAACTCAGTACAAGCCAGCAGATTAATGGCAGTGCCCTTGGTGTGGTATTAGAGGGTGGAGGGAAGAAACCAGACTGTTGGAAGATGCTCGTCACAACTCTCTGGACAGCGAGTTACACATGGGGAGGACTACATCTTTGACACTAATCTCAGCTCTGTCCATCTCCAGTTCAGTAACAAGCTGTCAGGCTTGTGCAGAGGTGTGCAGTAGCCTTTTCCCAGTGCCATAACCTGGAGTGGTGGAGCTTAGGAAAGTTTACACAAAAGTGTAAAAATGACTACTGTTTTACGTAGCCACAATGGCTCTTTTTGAAAGTGGAGCCAAGTGCTGGGAAATAGGGATTTTTCTCATTTTATTGGAAAGAGTCGTATTTAGTGGAGCTGGTGCTAGGCTACATCTTGGCCAAGCCTGACCTATGCAGCTGCATGCCTGCAGAAACCCATTCTCCAGCCTTTAGGGGAATCTGCAGTTTCTCTGGCTACACCTGCGCAGCTCAGCAACACAGGGCCTGGTAGCCAGTTCTGAACATAAGTGGTCTTGTGCTGGCTGTATCCGTAGGACTATGGTTTCCTCCCCTGCTCCATTTCACGTCTTTCTCGCCAAAACCAAGGAGGCTTTGCTCCTGCTGCTTTCTGGGGTTAGCCCAGGGCTCGTGCTCTCTCAGTAACCAGGTGCTGCTTGGAGAGTGGTATTTGGTGCAAGCTGAGACCTCACCATCACTGAAGCTCAAACAGCCCCTGCCGTGGCCCTATTTCATTAGAGCTATTTTGTCTAGTACAGACTAGGAGCCTCTGGAGCTGCAGCTTCAATTCTGCAGTGTCCTTAAGGCTGTTTTGGACTCTAAGGTGCTTCAATGAATACAAATACTTTTAAAATGAACTCCCCAATGCAAATGCCCAGCTGCACCCTGGTTGCTCAGTGCTGGCACTCATGGCTGACCCAGTGTTTGCCCACCACTACCTCTATGTTGTGTTTTTCTAGCTGCTGTTTCAAAGCATGCCAATGCAGAGGTCACCACAAAGTATATATTTGCATTAATTCTTCCTGTGCTGTGCTTTTGGTGACAGTTGCTACTTCTGCAGCACTCCATGTCCTGAGGTGCAGCTGTCTGGGATGGGCAGGAGTAACAGCAAATGGAGGTTTAAAGCCCCTCAACCGGTTCAGCAGACATCCAATTCCTTGTGCCCACAGCTGGCTTCAGTCACAAAACTGGAGTGCTTTAAAAACAGTGCATTTTCTCCCCGCTCTCCATTATTTTTGACATATCCTTATCATATTTCTAGTCTATTTTTGACATATTGTTAGTAAACCCAGAAGGTTAAGGGCTGGCTAGAGAGGCAGCAGCAGCAAGGGTCTGTTTGAGGAGTGCTTTCTGTTCAGGGATCAAAGCTTGCTGCAAAGCATGAAGGTGCCCAGGCTTTTTAAGCAGCCTCTCCCATCTGCAGTAAGCAATTATATTAGGCACAAAGCAGGATCTTGTGCCCCTGACACATCATTTCCCCTCCATGGCAGAGTCTGGAGCATGACTAAAGAATTGCTGTTATCCGACTTGTGTCTAGACACTATTGGCTTTTTTGCATTAGTCGTTGTACACTCAGATCCTTTCTAACAATAATAATGTTCAATGTGTGCTTCAGGTACTTGGCTGTATATGGATGACCCTGGATGTATGTATAACTTTGCACACAAGTGGTTGGATGAATAGGAACTGGACAGCCTGGATCCCTCTTCACCTGGGAAAACCCTGCATGAATTTTACTTACCTCCGAGCAGTGCAAATTAAGTTGAGTTTAAAAAGGATTAGACACTGGAGTGCAGTTGGCCTCTCAAACAGCTATTTCAGCATAGCCATTCCCTACGCCGTGGGCAAATGAACGCTAACTCCACCCTCTGAGCAACTCATGTGTCCATGCCTGTTATCGTCATCTTTTCTTAACTTTTGCTGTAACATCTGTGCTTGTCCCCTGATGAGATGGCAATCTCCTTGGGGCAGGGAGCGCAATTCACCCAGAAGAGCTTAATTACCCCAAACACTCTTTTCATTGTTCTCAAAGGGATTTTGGCTTCCATGGCTCATGTTGGATGAAGCTATAGCTCAGGGGAACAGCTCTACCAACAAATATCATGTGTCTGAGTTGAAGACAGCACCTGCAGCAGTGCCAAGCTCTGGTGCTGCTCCTCACTAGTGATAGAGGAGTGCAGATACTGTCCTGCAACCTCTTGGAAGGAAGAAGAGGGTCAGTGATGCTATGGTGGATGGAGAGGATACAGCAGAGCAAGCCAACAGCAAACAGGTCACCATGATGCTCCTGGCTGCCAAGGCAGCCAAAGTGGGCTGCCAACTCTCTCCCGTCCACAAGTCTTTTTGAGTATTGACAACGGAATTTGAAATTCCTTCTGTGCACACAGAGTAGACATGGGAACAAAACAACCTTCCTTGCTCCTGTTTTCTCTGATGGTCCTTATTCCTACTTGTAGGGTGGCCAGTCTTTACAAACATATGTAGGAGGCAGGCCCCCCAAGCTGGGTCATGCAGGGTGACCCCAAACATGGGTAATGACCCTGTGAAGAGACGGCTGTCCTCAGCTCCTGCCAGGGTCTGGGAACAAGCTCATTCCCAGGGCTGCAGGCTGGGTGGGGGCGACAGAAGACAGCGTGAACCCTGTGCCCCGAGCAAACCCCAAGGCAGCATGCTGACTAATCTTTCTGACGTGCTGGGACAGACCGAGTTAAACCAGGACATTTGGGCACGTCAGTGATTCCTCCAGTCATGCTGTACTTGAGCCCTGTCCCTTCTCTGGCGCTCCTGAGAACTTTGCACATAGCCTTGGAGAAATTATGATCCGGGCTTTTGTTTAAAAGCTTAGAAGTGTATATATCTTCTGTTGACTTGTTCTCTAGAGGGTTGCGTTTAACTGGCCAGGCAGTGGGCTAGAAAGCTTGGGAGGTTTTTCCTACTGTAGGACAAAAGGCAGTTGAGAAGAACTGGATTTTTATTTAAAGCAGTGACCTGCCTTCTGTGTGGCATCAGACCAACAAGTATGAAAAAGCAACACAGCCTGAGATATGAGAGATGTCTAGGAATGAGGGCCCAATCCTTGATGCTACTACCCATCTGCTTTTTGCCAGAGGCCTCCTGTGTCTCTGCTTCTCAGCTTGTAAAGTGCAGAACTGTGCCAAACACTGCTTTTACCCATACACACTCTCTAACACTCCTCGCTCCAAGTGCACTTACAATTTTTTCCCTAACTTTGCAATTCCCATGCTCTGTGTGCATCTCCTCCAGGCCTTTAGCTGAAAGCATAGCAACATCTCCTGGAACTGTGTGGCTATTGCAAGTTCAGCTGTCAAAGTGCTGTCCTTAAATCCTGATCAATTCATGTGATTCGAGAGACTCTGGATTCGTTACCATTGTGCAGGTACTGGGGATGACACAGGGGTTGCACGTATCCAGCACATCTCCTCACATTTGTGAGGAGGAAGAAGGGACCAGCTATTGGAAGCTGCCTGTTCGTTATTCAGATGTCCCTCAGGAAAGTTTTCGCACCAAATGAGACAGACCACCATGTTAGGTGATGCATTTAGAGGGAGATCAGGGAGAGATAACTGGACTGCTCATACTACACCAAAGGAGACAGGGGGGATTCACCCCACCAAAAAGTGCGTGAGCTGCCAAATGTCTGAACTTAATTACCAAGGAGCTCATCTCCTGTAAAGAAAAGCAACTGGGGACGTGGATCATGGGTATCCTTGAAATTGGAACAAGAAGCCACCAAAAGAGGTTCTCTGCTCAGAAATAAGGCAAACTGCTGTCCTTGCTGACCTGCTTTATAAAAGCAGACAGCACTGGAGAAAGCAACAAATGCAGAAGGGCAACAATTGCCACCTCTGAGGAAACATAAGGGATGGTAGCAGCGAGGTTGGGTAGGATTTGTCTCTCAACTGCATCCTCACTGTTTCCAGTGGCTGCACGTCATGGTACGCCACCTTGGTACACACAAGCTCTTGGGGCAGAGCCGAGTTGGACAGCAGCCCAAGCCCACCTGCAGGTTCCTTCCCTTTTCCTTCTTACAGAAAAAGGTGGAACAGGGAACTGTTACTCACATGGCTTAGAGGAAACCGGAATTCCTGGTTGTCATGAGACCCACGTATTAAAGTGGAGGACAGTGGGTGAGGAGAGTAGGGCACTATTAGGTGGACTCTGGCTTAGGAAGAAGGATTTTTCCACTTGTGTAGCGCATTTGTCATTTTACAATGTCTCCTGTTGTCATGGAAAACATCTTTTTTCCCTGGCGTGGCTTGTGAGTGCCTGACACAAACTAAAGAATTTGTTTGCTTGCTTTGTGGTATGGCTTTGCCCATCATATACTGGTCACTGGTGATTTTATGTGCAGTAAATGGTCCAGTTAACCCACTGACCATCCTCATTTCCCCCCTCCCACTCTTACTTTATCTGAGAAGCTGTGTTGGCCCTGACAGCTCTTGTTAAAGATGTATATATAAAAAAAAAATAAATCACCAGACACTGGAGATTTCTGCCATTGAATCAGACCAGCACTCCTCCTGCACTAATATCCTTTCAGTTACAGTAATTAGGACAAGGTATCTCCAAAATAAAGATGTCCAGTGGCAGCATCTGTGGGCAACACATACAGAAGTTCCCACCAATCCCCAGTTAATTGGAGGATAAGCAAATTCCTGAAGCAGGAGGTGCCAAATCTTTACACCACCTTTGCCACTTAGGATTTTGTTGGACAACTTGGCCAACCTAGGCATAAGAGGGGCAGCAGGTGGCCTTTTGTGAGACCACAGGCTGAGGTGGTTCAGGTGGCCAATTCAACAGGGTTTTTTTGTGAACTGGTGGCAAAGTTGATGTTCAGACTGTGATCGTCTGATGATGGGATTCATCATGCTGTGAATAAGCAATCTTTCTTCTTATGTTGCATCTGAAGGATGGGGAAAATCATCATTGCTGTTTAGTTTTCTGTAGTCTTTTTTTTTCTCCTTCAAATGGAAAGAAAGGCAACAAAACCAAAATGTTATTGGTGGAAACTTTTATTTTGCTTTTCTGCTGAAACTCCATGAGATGCATGTCATCGACCTGGCCCAGGTTGGGCAGTACAGAGCTCCTTGACCAAGATTTCACAGCTTGAGTTTCTTGCTGCTTATGTGCCTGCTGTACTCTGGGCAGGGGAAAGGAAGGGCTACTTCTTATTTAAACATAGCTATGCTTTTTTGGAGAGATACTTCTTTCCCCTTGTTCTAACAATTAACTGACAGGATCACATTGCAGAAAAATATGAGAACTGGGAAAGGGAGAGAGGATGGATGTGAATGTAGATTTCTTGTCTGGTGCAATACAAAGGCGCTGCTTGTACTATAGCAAGCCCAGCAGTATTAGCAGCCAAATTATTTGTTTAATTTTAACTGCTGTCCTCACTGCATCTTGACTTGCTAATTAGTATTTTAAGTGCTTGTAAAATAGTTTGGTTGTATTCCTTTAGCTTTCACACACGTCTCTATAGCTATTGATATTCCTTCCTCCTGCCCTGTGCCATCACCTAAGTAACATTGTTTTCGCTTCCAGATGGGTTGAATTCTCTAAAGCTGGAGGGAAACACAATCTTCTTTGCTTATTCATGCACAGAGCACTCTCATTTGCATGAGAAGAAATGAGGCTGTGGAGCCGCACTCCCTAAAGGCTGGGGAGAAGGGAACCTATGCTTGCAGGCGGGGAATAATGAGGCACAAATGTAGGTAAGCTGAATTTTTTTTTGTTCTGCAGCTACCCTGGGGTTTTATACCCAGTTGCAGCATTTGAATTGCTCTGTGCAGCTGGTAAGTGGAAATCATGGGCTGGGAACACCACTGGCAATCTTGGTTGGATTTCAGTGGGCAATTGCCTTGGTGACGTATGCTGCAATTGGTACGATGCAGGGGAGGAAGTCCTAAATGACTGGATTCAAAAAATAGGCATGGATTTCTGAATGAACACAGTGAATGGTGTGTTGTCATGTGGCAGGCTGCTAAATATGGTACAGCGGTAACGCTGGCAGGCACGGACGAAGGTACAGCCATGGGGGGGACTTGTTGGACCTGAACATTAACTGAGGAATTTGTTGAATTGCCCCTGCAAGCAGGTGAACTTTGAATTACACTGACAAGGAACCTTAAACGATACTTTTACAACTAGTATCTGGCAGTTGTAAAAAGAACCAAAAAAAGACCTATTTCACAGATCTTTTAGTTTTTTGAATGTGCTGTTCTGTAAGTATGCAGATAGTCACTACTAAAAAACATTTTCGGCAGTTAACAGTTTTCAAAGCACACAGTCACCCCAGTTGCTATTTATGAATTATGTTTGGGAGGTTCTGCAAATGGAAGAATAAATACATTTCTGTACGTGCACAATTCTGGATATTTAGTACACAGAGGCACTCCCCAAATGTTTTGTGAGAACAAAAAGCCCTTTCCTTGGCTGTTTACAGATGACTTGCAAAGAATAAGTGAAAGGCTCGAGCGTGGCTGAACCGAGCAGCTGCCAAGAATTCAAATAAATGGTCTCAAACCCTGTTTTTTCTACAAGTTCCGCTTTGGAAGATGCAGAAACGAGACATGTCACAGGCTAATGCTGTCCATCAAAGCAGTGGTGAGAAGGAAACCTTGTCTCATTTCCATTCTCCCTACTTGCTCTTTGGAATTTGATTCTTTAAGTGTTATCATTGCTGAAAGCTTTTTAGTGTTTAGGTTCCAGCCGTGATCTCATGGGCTTTGATGAGCTTTTTTGAGCTGAAAGGAGCTTGTGCGAACAATGAAATGAAGATGATCGCTTATATCTGTATGCCGTGTGCACTGGGATGTGTCAATCCATATGATGAATAATGCACATATCAGCACCTTTGATTTTCCCAGCATTGGTTTTCATCTCTTGCGTTATCTTCAGTGGGGCAAAGTCTGACTCTCCAAATTTTCAAGGCTCTCCAAATGTATCTTCTGTAGCGATAAAGTACTGTGATGAAGAACACAGGATTTCTTCCAAAGCCAGACTGGCCCCAAATCCCTACATTGCTAATGTCTGCATCCAAAAGAGCTAAAAACAATGTCACCTGTAAGGTGTCCTGTACATCCGCCATCATAAGAGCTAATAACATAATGCCACCATTAGGCCATTCAAGGACATAAAAAGAGGCTTTAAATCATGGAAATATTAGGTTTCAATATAAGCAGTGTTTTTTTTGTAAGCTTGTTTTACTTTTCCTTGTTTGTTCATGAATTGGGAGTCTCTCATGTCTTATTCAGAAGCTGTCTGGGACATTTCTTTCTTTGCAGGTGGGGTTACTGAGCCCGCAGGAACACTTGGCTCAGACTTTACAGGAGGCAAACTAAGTACTCAAATGCTATTTAAAACAAAACAAAATCAAAGTAGAAATGCAGCCTTCTTATGGAAGTGTTTCTCCACAGCTGGTGTAGCATGTGCGGAAGCCCTCAGTGATGCTACAAACCTTTTACAGGACTCATTAGACCTGACCTTGTTCTCTCTTGTGTTTTCAAGCTGTGGAGAGAAACTCCTTCAAACTCATGCTAATATGGGCATGGTAGAGCTGTCTTCCCACTTCTGAAATATAGTTTTGGCCTGCTCCAGGCTTCAGCTTTGCTATACTGGCAATGGCATCCTGAAGGGAAGGTGAATCAACAGTGACTGCTTTCTCTAACACATACGTGTACATCAGTCTCTAACATAAAATAAATATCTTCGCTGCCAGATGTCAGATACCATTTAATCTTTTCACTGTAGCTTTCTCTGGGGTGTCAGATTTCCCACTGAAATGTCCACTAGAGAAAAAAGAAAGGACCAGAGGTGGTTCTACTCTACTGCCTTGACATAACAAGGAATGGAATAACAAAAATCTTAAATTTGCATCCTTACTGTAAGAGCTATTTTTTAAAGCAACTTGAGTCACTCTACATCAGCTCCTAGCTTCACCCATTAATGTCTTAGGATACAGAATCTGAATAAATTTGGTCAACCTGTCACTTGGGTGGGAATGGGTGCCATATCGTTCTATGTCCTGCACAGAAAAGGGAGATCTTAGGGGTGTTGCTCTGCCTTTTGTGGACAGCTTTGGGGATGTGTCTTCTTTTCTGTGTCCCCAGACACAGTAAATAACCAAGAAGCAGGTTGTTATGAAAACCCTCACAAGCAAAGGAATATATGAGCTTGAGACAAGGTAAGCACCTTTCTTGATTGAAAGGTGAAGCAGTGGTGAAATAACCTTGGGCACAGGCTCACCAGGCCAACTTCAGCTTGCTTGTGGGTAAAATTAACTGGGCTGTGGGTAGACAAAACTTTGTTGTTGGTGGCATTTAGTTTGTGGACTTTTCTGTAATTCGGTACCAGCAAAACGAGGATTCCTGACCTGAAAACCTGCAAGGGCTCCTCTCCATTTTATTGGAGGCAGTTTGTCCTACTGAGTCCAGGGAGTCTGTAGACACAGTTTGTGTCTACTGTCTATAGAATGTGGTCACCACTGTAATCAGACTTCTTCAAGAAGCTGTGCACATATTCAGTGTGTGATTTTTGAGCTGACAGAGGATGGCTGGGCTAGACTGAGCTAAAACCTGCTCACGTGGTGTAAGCTCATGTCATTCATTCTTTGGACTAAAAGACTGATTGCAAAAGTGCATAATGATGAATTAATGGAGACCTAAGGGGACTCGGAAGTCAACTGTTTGACAGCAGTGGTCTGCTTGCCCGTTTTTCTGACAGTTTCCCTGTCAGGCCTTATTACATAGTCACTTCCAAGTCTGAAGGATGACAAAATGGATTAGCATATCCAAGCTAGACGACATTGAAAACAAACATCTTTCATCTGCTAAGTATCCCCATTTGGAGCCATTCCCATCCTGGTGGCTGCAAGGGCCTGTTGGAGACCACACACTTTCTGCTGCTTCCTTCTGCGAAAGGACCAACATCCAGTAATGGCATGCCAGACCTGAGACAGGTACATGCCAGTTTGAGCTCTTATCCCAGGACTGTCATCTCCGCTGGGTTTCTGCTCACGACCTTGCAGCCCACAAGCTGTACAGCTGGAGATAAGCAGCTTGGAAATGCTCTAGGGCTCATGTGTTCCCAACCATGAAGACATGAATAACTCATAATGCACTCCAGTGCATTAATCAGCAAAGGATGTAGAGGCTGTTGGAGTCAGAGGGAAGGTGCTCTATGAAATATTGTCGGATTGCATCCATTCTCCCTCTGAAGTCAATAGAAGCTGGCTTGTTATACTATCAGATTTTTATTTGTCTCAGATGAACCCTAAAAAAATGGTTTTAGATATCCATGCTCAGAGAATCGATTTTTGAAGTGTGAAAATTTAGTCTTGGAAAATAGTCACATTCAGTGGCAGCACTGTGCATTTATAATAAAATCTGAACAGACCCACTGTATGTGTCAGTGGTGCCTCCCAGACCTGCCATTTTTACGGGTTTTGGGGTGAAACCATGCAAGGCACCACAGACGCAGCCAGGTTTAAGGAGGAGAATATTGAGGAGTATTGGAAATACTCCTCAATATATAGTGTATATATATATAATATATATAGNGCAGCTGTGCAAGCCCGCCTGGCTGGCCTAACCTGTTTTGCTGTAATCCTGTCTCCATGCTGAACGCGTCTTTCCTTCTCACCTTCGTGAGGCTCCAAAAGGACAACATGATCCGTGAGGTCTTTCATGCCAATTGCCTTTTCCACAATGTTGGCTGCAATGGTGTCAGTGCCCAGCAGTCTCTCTTGTTCTTTCAGTCTTTTGCATTTATAAGTGCTTTTCAGATGGGATTGCCATTTCTCCTGTTCAAACAGGTTGGGATTAAGACCGTGGTTGAGCATCTAAGAGGTGTATGTCAGTAGAAGGAGTAACCCTGCAAACATTCATGTTTACTCCCTGCAAAATATAGTTTGGGGATTCATATTTAGTCCATAGCATCTCGGCATGCAAACTAAGTAATGGCACATCTGCCAGTGAGCTTCACCTTCAGTGAGACTTGGTCTTTCACAGCCCAGCTCTGGTTTGCAGACCAGTCTTTCTCAAGGCTTATACTCAAGGGGTTGCAAATAAAGAACCAGGACCCTCATCCTGTTCCCTCTGTGCAGGTGGTGTTTTGAAGTGATCCAGACTTAAACAAGGAAGCCTGCAGGCTGCTGGAGAGCACGTTTGCCTGAAGGGTTGTATCAGCACAACTGAGCAGCGAGTGTGTGAGGGAAGGACCAGCATGACCTACCCCTGCCAATGGTTCATGAAATAGAGGTTTCCCCACCCCAAGCTGGTGTATTGTCTAGATTAGTCATGCTGGAACTTGAATTATTTCATTTCCAATAAATACAATTGTAAATGCAGATGAAGACCCAAACCCATCTACAGAGTCCAAAGACAAGCCACCAGTTAGAAGACAAATTTGTCTAAAATGAGATAGATATTGTCAGTTGAGGTGCCGTCTCTGTGTTTGCTGGCAGTTCCCTGTTGACAAGTGGACTAAACCAGCTTATTCACAACAGCCTACCTCTGCACTAATACCAGGGGCGTACTCTCCATCTGCCACAAAGTACCCCAAACAAATGAAGCTTAGACCCTTGCCCATGTAATTTGGTGTAGGTCAGCAAGATGTCAGCACCCGCAGCTCTGTAAATAGAGACTGGGAGCACGAGGCCATAAATGCATTCATGTTTGTTAACACAATCTCTTATCACCACTTCTCGTCTTTCTGCTGCAACCTGATGTGTATTTGCAGGCTTGTGAGCTACAACATGAGTAATTCGCTGCAGGGTGCATGGGATGTTTCCGACACCCAGCTCTGTACGTGTGATGCCAGAGTATCCCTGTGTGCTGGCTGCCATCGGGGTGGAAATGTCATGCTTGTTAAAGGGGTGAATTTGACTCTGGCATCAAGGTCTCACGTCCTCCCCCACTGCAGACGCCGATATGCCAGTACCATGTTGTAAAGACAAAGTCATCCAGACAATATCTAACACTTGCCCGTGATAATGCTTCTCAGTACTGCTATCCACAGCGCCTCAGCTGGGATCGAACATCGCAGAAGATGCATTTCAACCCACTTGAACAATCAGGCTTGTTCCAGCACTGACAGTAATAGTAATTTTTCTGGACAGAATTGACATTATAAATGAGTTGTTGGTTAATTTGCTGCTTTCTTAACATGATTGATCCTATAGTTACATCTTTAAGCAGCAGTGCCTGAATATAAACTACCCAGCAGTAAAATTATAACTCCATTTGGATGCAGAGCACAGCCTTCTTATCGCCAGACTTTCAATCCCATCAAGAGTTTCAGGGTTACTCATGTAAAAATAGCTTGTCTGCCTGTGTGAGTGTACACGGGCTGTTCATTGGTATCATATGCAGAAACGTAAGCGCTCGCCACCATGAGCTGGGGAGCACATTAGAAAAATCTGTTATTTCAGAGCTGTACAAACCCATCTCATAGGGAACTCCTCCTGGAGCTCAGAGCGATGAGAGTGGGCTCAAGCATTAGCCCTATCTCAAATCAGCAGCGCTGACTCAGCTTGGCCAGACCCTCACCCTACTCTAATGAGACAGAGCCAAAAGACATCTAGATTGGCTTATTTTGATAAAGTCATCCAGCAAATTTATGGCTAGTTTAGCATTTTGAGGACAACATTAAAATAATGCAAGTTTTAATGCTTGTAGTAGCAGGACCACACAGATGAGCCATGAAGATGATGATCTTCAGCTCAGTGCATTTCAGTCTCTCTTTAGAAGTCTTTCCTCCAAAATTTGGGCAGTTATATCTGGTTATAGCTGCTGCCTTTCCCATCCCAGCCTTATGGAAAGGCAACCTGTCCCTATGCAGGCATTTCAGGCAGCTGGTCTTGGAAAAGCTTCTGGGCAGAAAATTAAGGGAAGTGGGTAAAAAGTGCAGGACTACCCCTTGCAGGGGGAGCAGCCATGCAAAAACCAGGGAGCATTAATAGTAAAACTGAATGGTGAGAAACAAGCCAAGAGCCTGTGTCATGAAGCTGCTGAAGCAGATAGCAGAGCTATAACATAGTGGTGGTTTGGGTTTTTTTTCCTCAAAGAGTTTGCCTTGCTCTCCAAGGACAGTGTGAGGAGACCTTTTCTCACCTTACTGCGCTATGATACAAATGGACGTTAAGAAGAAGATTATTAAACTTGGCCGCTCAAGTCCACTTGAGGAATAAAAAACCAATTAAAACAAAATTATTTCATTTAAGGAGGACAGTCCAACCTTTATTCTTTCCCAGGGGCTTAGTTAAATAAATCCTTTTCTCTAGGTGAAAAAAATAACTTTTACAGCAAAATCTGTCAGCCAGAAATCACTTCCGGTGGGTAGCCCCTGAGCGGCCATAACAAAACATCCCCAAATACTTAGGTATACTCTTTTTTTTGCCTATTAAAAGTCTGCTTTTGATATAAATAACCCCCTCTCTCATCTGTACCTGTGTGGTTTTATGTACACCCACACACAGATATATATATTAATATAGAACTATTTCTTCCTCAAACTTAAAGCAGCTTTTAAATCATGTGATGAGATGTAAATACTCATCTCACAGGCTCATATCCATGGCTGAATTATCAGGTCTGCTCCCACCAGCGTGGATGCGAATACCAAAATGCACCTGGGTGGAGCTGGCACTGGACCTATCAGATGACAAGCAAGGGATGTATAGATCTTGGTCCTATATATTTCCAAGTCGCTCTGGTTAAGTCATGTTTCCTTGGGAGCTGAGAAGTGGCAGAATAAGATTTTTACTCCAAAGGTACATGCCCAGAGCACCAGGCCTTTAATTATGCAAAGAACTGGAGCCAGCTTCCTCCTGTCTTTTCAGATAAGTGGTTTCACCGAGAGATTACAGTGAGCAAAATTTGGCACCTGGCTCCGTTGGCACGAAGGGGCTTTTTTTTTTTGCCCACGCAGACTCCTGCCATGGAAATTTGTGCTTATCCGAGGATCCACCCAAATGGATCCAGTTGCCATGTCAGCAGATTAGTGCCTACAAAAGACCAGCAATCCTGGGCAGAAATTTAGCATCTCCCAAAGCCTGTGAGCTGAATCGTAAGGATGCTTATTTGTCCTCTTCATCCCATGTGGGAAAAGTTGGCTCAAGCCCCATTTCGCTCCAGTCTCTCCAGCTTCAGGAGCTGCAAAGGCAGTGAGCAACCCCTCCTCCTCCTGAGCTGGGTGTTGCTGGAGGCTGTTTTCCTGAAGAACAAACTGGTTATGTGTGTGCGAGTGATACCTGGGCTGTGGCAAATTGCAGAAACCATCAGAAATTCAGCAGGTTCTCTAATACCAACTTGGCACCCTCAGAGTAACTTTCACTGTCTGATAATTAGACAAAAATACAGCCTTGTTTTCCTCGTTTGCAATATTGCAGTGGCTGACTGTAGCAGGGCAGATGGTAATCAAGGCAAGGGGACCTTACGCAGGGAGAAGCAGGACAGGGCTGTCTCCAGACACAGGCAGCTCCCGCTCTTGAACAGTTTTGTATCCAGAGGGCTGAATTTAGCTGAAATCAGATCTACAAAAAGTGTCTTTTAAGTTCCTATGGATACAATGAATGGCTGCACTTGCATGAAATGTGCAGAATATGTCTTCGGAGACTTTGGGAGAAACAAAACCTAGTAGTAGGAACTTGGGTGGAGGCTTTGGAAAATGCCTCGGTGTTGGGTTAATGCTGCTAATTGAAGTGAATGCTAAAGCTAATACAGACTTCAAGGAGAGCAGTTACCCCAAGGGTAAATCTTGAAAATAACTAGTATACTTTCTCTATATTTCAATGTTTACACAGAGGAAGGACTTCATAGCTGTGTATTTACTGTGACTGTATGGGAGGGAGAGTGACATCTGAAGAAACATATGCAGGCTTTCTTCTCTAAAGAGAAAATTGGATTGAGACAAAAATGACCTACATAAACATTGGAAGATCATAGGAAACTATTCCTTGGAGGCAAAGAGGAGGAATATATACATGCAGATAAGGGTTGTGTGCGAAAGTTGAGTATTGTTCTTTGGGGAATTTCAGTGCATCAAAAGAGCCTGATATCAGTCCTGGAATAACATCAGAAGAAACATTGACTGGGGAGAAGAAGTAAAAGGGGTGAAAGAAATTTATCTGTGCAGGGGAAGGTACAATGGACTCTCCAGTGTTAAATACTGAGGTGGTTTCTGGCTTTTCCACGTTTTGCTCATTGGGCTCAAGAGAGCACAAGTTCTTTCTGCTCAGATGCATGTGAGTGATGGAGAGATAGACAAGTAGACTTTGTGGTGGGGCCAGGAAATTTGACAATAGTTTATTGGGTCTCTATGGGCTCAATTTTCTGTTATAAGAATAGACTAAGGCAACTACTCTTGTACCTGCTTTATCCCTATTTTGAGACTATCTGCTGCCATTAACCCTTGTGTGTCGGCTCTCAGGTGCAATGACAGACCCCTTTGCACAAAAACCCAGCGCTGGGGAGAAACAAGGGTATTGATGGGGCTTCTCCAACCGGCACGACCTGCTAATTCCCTGGGGAAGAGGTGCGGGAGCAGGAAAGTGAATGAGTACTTGGTGTGAAGCTCTGGGCTGTAAATACACATTGCAGATCAGGACGTGTTCCACCTTTCTGCACCCAGGAGTGCGTATTTCCTATTTTAAGTTTCTAAATTAATATTTTAGCTGCTTTACAGCTAAAATGTTTGACTTTGTGGACATCTTTAACCATTAAGGTACCAGGTGGTATCTGTGGGCTCTGCATGGTTTGTTTGAGGTCCCAGATGGGACAGCAACCCTGAACCTGAGCACGAAGATCCCAAATGGAGCTACACTGGATGGGGGAGTTTGTTGTCTTTCACATGCGAGCTGGTTCTGGGGATACTGGAAAACACTGGACCCACAGGGTGTTCGCCCTGTGGTCAGTCTGTTTATGTACCCTGGGTCCTGCAAAGAATAGGACATGACAGAAATGTTCATAAACCCAAAGGATAATTTAGGAAGGAAAAAGCCACTGAAGCAAATAAGTGATGAAATTTAGGAATACATGCAGCTTCTGAAATTATTGCAAACCATTGATGAACTGCTGGAAGCTGGTGATCCACTTATGGCTGAATTGCGACGGAAAGAGGATGGCATCCTGAGCAAACTGGCAGTCCTCATGAGCACATTCCCATGTGAAAACAGTGTAAGAACTAAATAGGTCTTTGAGACAGTGCTGGGTTAAATATATCATCTTCAGAGGCACCAGTGTGCTTGTTGTGTGAATGAATTTACGCTGCAAGTTACAAAGAGTGAATTAGCTTTTAAAAATAGACTGTTGCGCCTGAATTCAACTCAGTTGCTTCTTCCCTTCGGCTTGGCTGGATGCTAATGGCGCATCAGGCAGTGGCTTGTTCGTGTGTGCTGGCCCCATCAATCCAAGAGGGCTTGGAGTAATCGCTGAGCTGTATTTTTAGCTTCAGGTTCCTCCGGTTCTCATGCCCAAGCCTGACAGCACCACTCTGTTTGCATACTTTGGGTGAGTCACTTGGTTGTACAGGCTGAATTACCCTACTGTAGGCCAGGAGTTTGGCTTCAAAAAAATGAAGGCAACAAGAAAAATCTGCCCTGTGTGGGATTTTCTTTCTTCGTGGCAACAAATTCTGCCCTAAATTCTGTTCCTACATTGATATGCTGTGATATCCTATTCAATCACAGTCTGAGGGCAGCGCTTGCTGGCATACATCCTCTTATATTCAGAAAAAACAACTCGAGCCCAAAGTGTCTAGAGGTTTCGGTGGCCCAGAGTGTTTGGATGGCCCTTTTTTGTGCAACTGCAGCTCCAGCTTGACTAACCCAAGTCACGGAGCACCTCTCCAAAAATATCCATCTTTCTTCAATTCCATCACTTGTGCTGGTGTAGATAATATTTAGGAATATTTAGGAATACCTCTGACTGTGGGAGAAAGCTGTCCCAAACTGGAAGAGAAGGTTCATCCCTAAGAAGCTCTTTCAGGTAGCTGCTGCCTGTTGAACACTGAGAAAGGGAAAAACAGGATTACATTGAGCACAAAGTACTCATGCGAGGCTTTCCAGAATACTCTACTTATCTGGCCAGAATCTGTTGACCACAAGTTCAAAGAAATAGGAGGTTTTTCTCAGGCTGCACTAAAGAGAAACCCTGCAAGGGCCATGTCAGACCCCAGAGGTGTGTCGGTGTTTTAAGCATCACTTTTCTCCTTTTCCTATCTTCACTTCATTTGCTGCAGCTGCTTATGCGAGTCCCACAGGGTCTGGGTCTGCCAGGGCATTCCACGATACCTCTGGCAGCAAAGCCTTCGGAAGTCTTTGCACAGAAAATGTGGAAAGAAATGGGAGATTTAGGTACCTTTTACAGCCTGAAAGACCAGCTGAGTGGTTTGTGATGCTCGGCATTTCACGGCTGTATTAGGCTGACACATCGCATGGTCATAAAAGGGCTCTTCACGCTAAAGAAAACACAGTAAAAGTCTGTTGCTGGAGTTGCTACCTGGGGAGAAAGATGCAAAACTGCCTTCGCTGTGAGGTGGGAAGGTGCCCCTGGAGGCAGGCAAGTGCTCCACGCTTCCCGGGGGGAAATTGTCCCAGTCCCTCCTGATGTCATGCCAATGGTCCCAGGGCTGTGGTAACCAGTCGTTGTCTTTCCGGGGGACACTACTGCTGGTGGATGCGTTTTAGGGTGTCTAAGAAATAATCCTGCACAGCCTAAAACCCTTGGTTCACCAAGAAAAATCTCAAACATCCATGTGAATGACTTTTGTATGGATATTCTCATGCTGGATTTATTTGCTGTTGTTTCCCCATTGCCTTAATTGTGTTTTTTATGTTCTATCTCTGTGTCTAAGTGCTACCTCCGTGCAACCCCGCATGGGCAGAAAGTAACTGCTGCAATGGAGTGCGACCTAACCTCGAGCCCTGTAGTGCCCTGGCCCATGCAGACAGTGTCGGGCCAGGCAGATGGAGCAGAGATGGCATCGGGGAGGATGTCAAGGAGGAAGAAAATCTTTCCATGAGTGATTGCAATGGGGAGATCTAGGCAAGGAGGAAAAAAACCTTTCCAGCTGCTATAGGGGAAGGGGCAATAGCTGTGGGATGCGCTGCAATAAGGGAAGAGGAATGGACTCTGCAGCAGCATGGGTGCAATCATCCACCTGCACCGCAAAAATACAGCTCCTGCCTCATAGTGCTCACACAGATTGGAGGCAGCTCAGCCTCTTTCCTGGGAAACGGCATTTACAAAAATAGAAAGCTGGAAATGCCACCACATGGCAGCTAAATATAGCCCCACCGACAGACGAGCCACAGCACTCACTCCAAAAACAAAGGCAGCAAAAGGGGATGCCTGGCTCCCCACCAGGGCGATGTGGGATGGAGGGGGAAGTGGTGGAGCTGCTGGCTACGGCAAGAGGCTTTGCCACGAGGACGCTAGCTGTGAGGATGGGGTGCACAAGCAGGGGAGTTACTTGGAGATGAAACCCTGGCTCAGTGTGAAAAAATGAACTATGAAATGTCCCAGCTTTCCATTAAAATGTGTTGTCTTCCCTAACGCTTATGTGAAGTGATTAAAAGCACTAGTTTTTTTTTCCCCAAGACTGATGTCTGTAGAAAAATATGAACTGCTGAGTTAGGCTTTTTTTTTTTTTGCCCACCCTGACGCAGGGAAGAAACACCACATCCCGGAGGAAGGGTTTCTCTGTCTTCACGCAGTAAGTGCTGGTTGATGCTGGTGACTGCTAGCACACCAGAATTTGCAAGGGCCAGGATGCTGCCATGGCCAGATCTGCTTACCAGGAAAATGGGACACATGCACAGTTGGGCTGCTTTTCTATAGGGCTGATAATTTTGCCAACCTTGGAGATGCTTGACATTCTCCCTCCCCCCAAAAAACCCAACTTGATTACAGTTGTATGTTTGCCAAATGCTGATTTGGGGGGCTAATTCCCCAAAGGCACAGAAGCAGAGGAGGGTGGATGTGGTGTGACCCCCTCAAAGACACTGGTGGTGGAGCTGGGGCTGGGGCTCCCCATGTTTGCTGGCCTTCAGCTGTGGTGGCTGTAAGAGCAGTGACATCTCCTGGAGCAAGGTCCACCTCAGGATCGGTATCACAGCACAAGAAGGAATTTGGGTCTGTTATAGGAAGTTTTGGGGTTGCAAAGTCTGGCACTAGGAGATCCCAGAATTCAGGCTGCCTGTGCATCCTGGACTTGATCTTCTTGTCATCCCGGGCTTGGTCTTCTTGTGGGTAAGTGTTAAAACAGTCTTTTATTATAGGCTTCAATAATATAGGTTTTCCATTCAGTAAATGGGGAGTCACTCAATAGTCCTTCCTATCCTTCTTATCAGCATGTTACTTTATATGTTATTAATCAAAGACCGTCTGGATGTGGCAGTGAATACAGAAGTCCTGCCTTTGGGGTGTTTCACTAGAATGTCAAAACGATGCACAAACATTAGTGAGCTGTAAGCATTGTAATCCTATATAATTAGATGAGGAAATTAGACAGGGGTGATGCTGCTCCCTTTTGCAGCTAGAGATCTGAGGAACAGAGATTAAGGCCATAAGTGTCTATTAATTTCCAGTGCTCAGTTTCAGATAATGAGAGCTTAACTTTTTAATTTAATTTAATTTAATTTAATTGCTTATGCCTAGCAATTCAACTGCAATTGACTGGTTCAACCTGCTGTGGTAGCAATAGCTAAACCAAAAACTCTCCACACCTTGAAGTAAACCTGATTTTAGGGGACTGAACTGGGATCTAAAGAGGAGAAGGGACCTGTTCACAACTCACATGTGCTCCCACAACTTTCGGATTCAACACGATTCTTGTCCTGAATACTCGTGAGCCATTACATCCACCTTGAAATAAGTTAATCGCACCAGTAAAGCCCATCCTGGCCTTATTTTATTTTTTTTCATCTTAGAGACAGATCATGTGCATTGAGCAATGTAAAGTTAGTTGCAGGTCAAGGTCTCCTGGCTGGGGGTTGGCACAGCTTCCCAACACTTGGTGTTTCTGGGACAGGGAGTTGGGCTCTGGCTGAGCATTGCCTCTCTCAGCACTTGGCACCTCAGCACAGCAAACTGGCAAACCCACCTATTTTTTCATAGTATTGTTTTTCTGCCAATATATTCTAATCTCATTGGGTGGGTTTTTCAACACCTTTCCAGCTCTGCTTGTTTTCTGTTGGATTTCTGTTGGAGAAGGGTATTCTCAGATGGTGGGAGCTCCGGGATTTGTGTGCCCAGTTTTGCTTGGGTCTGTTATTGCTTCTGGTCCAAAAGATCCCCCAGTGATGCTAAATCACATTATAATGTCCCAGTGAGGTAAATGCCACTTACTTTCCCCTTTCCTTCCATCAGACTTGCCCAATACAATGACCACGCGAGGGCACTGGGCACGGGCAACACACAAAGTGAGCAGGTAGTAGCTTTTTGCAGGAAGCTGGAGCAGAAGTAAAACAAAATATCCCAAACTCCAGCCTCCATCCAAATAAATTGTAACTTCAGACGTCTACGATTGGATTCAACTTCTGAGCCTTGGACTCACCTCTGTTGGTGATGTGCATTCCTTTTGATATACATCTTCATACATCTATACGTGTATATATAAACCCTGTTCTTTAATACCTCCTACAGCAGCAAACTGTTTCTCTTTTCCCACAGTCTCCAGATGGTGCTGAAATCTTCAGAGCTTTGGGGGTTTATTTGTTTGTTTATTTTTAGATAACTTCCCACACTTGGGCCCTAATCAGGATGCCTCAATCTTTCCATTTACCAAACAATCCTGCTTTTAGCTCAGTTTTTGTCCTTGCTGCCAGCCCCCTTCCCAAGCGGGTCTGCAATGAATCGTCATGGTTTATTATTAGTGTTGGTGCTGAAGTTCATTTTCTAAATCTCTGTTGTTCTTCCCCTTCCCAAAATAATTTGCAATTTCCTCTTTGTTGCAATCTCAGTTATTTGCTTACCTCCACACTGGATGGAGACCGAGTTTTCCAAAGAATCTTGGCTATTAAAAAATAAAAGAAGGAATCACTCATCTCATGTGCTGCTGGAAGACCACTGCATAAATATATATATTTGGGGGGGTTTGTTTGTGTATTTTCTAAAAAAAACCCCAAACATAACCTTATATTGTTTAATTATTATTAATGATTAATTTAATTATTAATTATTTATTATATTGTTGAATCTCATTTGGGGTCTCTAGAAATAAATTGATCCCGCCTGTGCGCTTGGGGTGCACTGGGGTGGGTTTGAGACCCAACCCTGATCCCAGCTGCCTTGTAGCCCTTCCAAATGCAGCTGAGAAAAAGAGTTTTCCTCAAAACTTCCGTTTAGATCAGATGCCCCTTGGGTTTGCAATGGGTCTTCCTTTTTCTTATCGAGTTGTTAAAAAGAGGTAAAAAGTCACAACCCCTCATCTTTTAGTATTCTGATTTGTCTTGCTCCCCATTTTTTTTCACACGCCCTTTTAAAGTTTATGCCATGCTTTCAGTTACATCACCTCCTTTGGGATATAGCAATAATAATATATAACAACAAATACCTTTGTGGCATGTCATTGCCCAAATTTTCTCGAAGGTTTTTTTTTTTCTGCAGACGCAGCCTAATAACCAGTTCCTCCTGTTAGTCTTGTTTTTCCTTGCACAATTTTTGGATTGCGAGCTGACCTTCCATTTATGCTGGTCCTATTCTAATTTTATTCTTACTGATGCTGCTAATTTGAGGGAAAGATAGCCACCTACAAACACTAAGCTGATTTTTGCTAACATTTTGCAATGCTCACGGTTCACGGTCCAAACTACTGCACCATGCTGATGAGAATTGCATGATGATGGAACGTCTGTCCCTCTGGGAGGTTGCCAAGGATGAAAATGGGCGCTTCAAGGCTGCTTGGATGCTCGGGCTGTACTGAACAATTCTTGGGGCCCCGGCACCCAGAGGATTCCAGCTCTGGGCTGAGTGATGCTGGCTGACTGAGGACAGTACAGCTGTGCCACAGGCTGCCCAGTGAGGTTGTGCCATCTCCATCCTCAGAGGTTTTCCAAACCCAACTGGTTCAAGCCCTGAGCAACTTGGTCTGACCCCAGAGCTGACCAGCTTTGAGCAGGAGGTTGGACAGGGACCTCCTGAGGTCCCCTCCAGCCTGAATGGTTGTGTTATGCTACAGATCTGTTACCTGGCCAATCTGACAGGTGATGGACAGAATATAAAGCCCTCACACTGAAAGGACTGAGAGAAAGTTTGCTTTTTACTGCTGATGGGATGGCTCCTACAAAAGAGCTGCAGTCTTCCCCGCAACCTCCAGCAATGCTCTCTTGTGCAAGCTGCAGTCCCTAGCTGTCCTTAATGCTGGCTTTCTCCCATCTGAGACAAAAAAACTATAGAATTAGTGAGTTTTTTTTCCCCAGTCTTTGTTCTTTACTGAGCATCCATGGAGAAAGAATTGGACAGATGCTGCAGATGTAAAGGGGCAGTAGCAGAAGAGGACTCCATCCACTGCTCTGCTCTGCTTCTCTGTTGAATTTGTTCCAAGTTTCAGGACTTCTCCCCAGTGCTTTTCCTAGGGTGCTCAAGATGACCTATATTAGGACCAGGATTTTCCTCTCATATTCCCTGTGATTTTGTGGAACGGGAGAGAAATCTTTCTTTGACATGTGCCAACAAAATTCATCTCCCTGAAGCCAGCAGCAGAACCTGCAACGCCTGCACAGCACAGTGCAAACACCCTTCCTCCATCTCAGTTCTCCCTTCTATCAACCCACTAGAACAAAATGATTTAACTAAATAATAAATGTTGAAAAGGCCAGTCCCTGCAGACTCACAACAAAGGCAAGAAAAATGCTATGCTAATTATTAACTTCTTTGCCTTGCACAGGCTTTTCTATGAGGCTCTAGCAATTAAAGATGATGCTGGGGAACAAGTTAGATGGGAATTAGTCTGACTTGGGGAAATTACCACCCAGAGGTTTTGGGGGTTTTTGTGCTGCTGCATAAATTCCCTTTGCTCAGCTTAAACTCTTAACCGAATGCATTACTTCAACAACACATTTTAATAGCTGGTTTGGTTTTTTTTTTTTAAAAAAAACACTTTAAAAATGTTTCCAGCTAGCTCTGATCCTAGCCTTTATTTCTCCTGGTGGTCTTGAAACCAAATTCCTGGACGCAGATACTCTCCTGACCCTCTTTCTCAGCTCACCCAGGAAACCTCCCTTGCCAGTCACGTAGAGCTCCAACTGAGACGTACAAGCCAAGAGGATAAATCGCTTGTCTGATTATTCATACACTCCAGTTGTTTCCCTTCCTGTGAAAACAAACCTGTAATCCCAACATAACATCCATGCTGTATGAAGCAGCCTGCATGCAGGAACTGTTTTCTTTTGCTCCCGCCATGGTGAAGAAGGTCTGTGTGTGTACTCCTCCAAGTAACCTTTTCCTCCTCTGGCGACACGAGGGACCAGCTGAGCGTTGGCTGATGTGACATTCCTTGCTATGGTGTTATCCAATGCCTCTGCTTTGATTTCCATGAGAAGTGGTTTCGATTAGATGGTGAAGAACCCTTTGAGCATGTTCAGCTCTCTTCCAGGAGGCATCCACCATTACCCTGCCTGACTAATGGGACCTGGATGCCCAACATTGCACAGGATATCCTGGAGATAGGACAGGTGCCTTATTCAGTGTTGGTACTTACTGGGTTACACATCTCTCTGCTGGAAATATTTTGCCTGAGAGATCCTAGAAATGGCATTTTTCTTTTCATGGCCATGCTAGTGGCATTTCACTGAGAGTGGCTAATACGTTCAGAGCCTGGTTTCCATCACTCCTAACCGGTAAGCCAAAGATTACAGCACAAAATTTGTACCTCGATGTGCAACACCGCAGAATGGACAGACATATTTCCCCCTGGCTCTCAGTGTCATTTGCTCCTTCTCACATGATATTCTCTTCCTCTTTCATATTTTTTGCTGCCTTGACACTTAATTAACTTTGTGCTTGTGTTTAGTCTAACACCATCAATTAAAATAGTGAACAATAACAGACCAAAGATCAAGCCTTGAACAAATCCATGAGTAACCTCCTTCCACCCTGATATTTCCCTTGATATGTGCAACTCATTATCTCTTTCCTGAACAGTTTCTCATCTATCATCCTATCTCATCTCCAAACCCATTTTGCCAGTAATTACGATCACTCTCTGTTTTGATAATTTTGCTTTAGCAATAGCTTGGTCAGAGTATCAGCTGAGCCAATCCCTTCTTAGGACAGTGATGATTATAAATGCCTAACTACTAGCAAACTGGTTCTCAGGAAAATAAGCAATATGTTTTAAATCCCAGAGTTCAAGTGATTTAGTATTTTCCTTCTACTTTTAATTTTGTTTTTTTCAGTAAATTAAATTTTCCTGGAAGAATGACCACTTTCTCTTTAGCTCTACTATTTTCTGCAAAATGTACCATATTTTTAAGCACAGCAAGTATTTCTAGTGTCTCTCAGCCACTTCTTTTGTATGATACTATATTTTTTATGTCATCTTATGTTCTTTTATATTAAATATGATCTTTTATGGTTAGTTTCAAGCTGGATTCTCCCTCTAGATTTTTATTCTAAGCTTTCAAAAAAACACATGCATGAATCTAGAAGGTAGACTGCAAGGTTCTTTGCAGAAGGTGGGCAGCTGGGATTATCATCATGCTGGGGTCAACTTCCTAACACAGTGGATATAATTTTATAAGGGGACATTAAATGGGAAAGAGTGAGGACTGGGGCAGGTTTTGAGAAGCCCGTTGTGATGGCTGTTTAGTTAGAGGCTACCATAGTATCTAAAATATGCAGACAGCAGAGGTGAAGCGCGCTGGCTGGCTAAAAGACTCTTTTGTGGTGTTTTGCTCTAACACTTGGCAAGGCTGCCCTTGCTTCACACCCTGCCTCCCTTGCTGAGGCACCGAGGTGGAAAAATCAGCTGTGGAGGATCCAGACAGTAGGGAGGGATTGAAACAACCCAATGTCTTGTTCTTGTATTTTCTAATAGATGGAGAAGTGAGCAACAATTGGTGTCCTGAACCCTCTACCATTCAGCCTAATTAAGTCATGTAATGCTATTAATATGCAGGGAGGCTTAGCTGAGCCTCTGGGGAATGCCAAAATCATGTTCTCTTTCATTCCGTTATTTAAAAGTCTGTTGCGATGAAAAATCTCACCCACCGACTTAGCGGTGATATTGTAAAACAGTCATATCAGACCAGCTTGTAGGGGAGATCCTCATCTGTCACAAAGAAGAGGACACCACAGTAAATGTCTCCTGAGCTGACTGTCCTTCTGAGGCTGAGCTGTGCTGGGCTGACTGGAAGCACGTTAGCAAGGAAGGGTGGGGAGGGCAGGGGAGGCCTTGGGTCCACAGAAGGATTTGGTACCCCCTGCCTGCGGTGGCATGGGCAGACAAATGCCTTTGGATGCCTTTATATTCCATGATTTTCAATGCGTCTGTCTGTGGGAATACAAAATTACAACAGCAAAGTCACTTGCAGACCTCTAAATTAATGAGAAATGGAGTTGTTGTGGCCTGTATAGCTCAGGGAACAGAATTTCACCTCGCAGGAAAGCGTCGCACTGGGGAAGGGACATAAACCCAGTTCACCACCAAGGACGTTGTGCGTTTTTGTGTCCCAGCTTCCAGGCAGGAAGTTGATGGCAGCCCTGGCCTCCACAGCCCTTTGGCCACTTGTTTCGGGGAGAGGCGGTACTGAACCTGCCAGCATCCATGAGCCCAAGTCTGGTTTTCAGACTGAACCACTGTTTCTTCAGCTTCAACCTGGGCTAGGATTTTTGTAGTATCATTTCAGCGTTCAAGAAGGGAGGATTACCATAGCAGGGGTTGCTGCTTACAGTGGTTTTTTTTCCCCTCCTTTTGTTTTTGAAAACCAGGCAGCAGAGTGCGAGGGGAGTTTTGCAAAGCTCTGGCTTTCCCAAAAGCGGAAGGCTCCTGCTCGGCAGTCCATAAGCGCCCTCTGGTGCAAACACAGGCGGCCAGCTTCAGCTAGCTCTGCCCTGCAAATTTATCCAGCAAACATCTCGATGATGGGTGTTAAATACGGTGTTTCGGATGATGGAAAGGGGGGTGACAGCCACCCTGAACCATGAAAGCGGCACTCTCCGAGAGAGAGAGAGTCTCCTCTGCAGGTTTGACCATCGGCACAGCACTCGTGAGATCTTGTTTCAGATTGTACCAAGATTTTTTGGTCGTAAATGGGATTGGTCTGGTGGAATTGAGATGCCCAGTTGGTACCTGGATTAGGACAGAGAAAGGCATAGATGGCTCTTTGGAGACCATCTAAGCACCCCAACAGAAGACAGGCTGGTAGAAAGAAGGGGAGTTCCCTGATGGGGCAGGTGGCACGGAGAGGTAAATTTGAGGGTAGTTAAGGGATGTGGTGCTATGTATGAAACATGGGTCAGGAGAGCAGCAAATGATAGCCAAGAAATTGCCAGCAAGATGACTACAGCAGTCAGAAAGGGAAAAAAAGACACGAAAAAGATGAGAAGAGCCGTTCAGTTTTGGAAAACCGAGCTTCACAGCCAGGCAAGAAACATGGGGAGAAGATGTAGCTAGGTGGGGATGCAAAGAATGATTAATGAGACGATAAATTATGTCAGTTAGGTATAGAGAACACAACACACAGCTAATCAGGAGTTGGAGTGCTCATTAATTCACCCAGGCAAATGGGCTGTCAGTCAGGTTTGCTGAAGGTAGTGGCTGAGTACAGGGTTCCTCAGACTCACAGTGCTACCAAAGTGGGAACATCTGAGGACTGAGGGAAAGAAAATGGAAAAAAGATGAACCCCCTGGGATACTCTGAAGTAGGAGGTGCAGCTGCAGCTATTTTTGAAGAGTTAGGGAGTCGATGCTCACAATTACCTTCATTTCTGCATAGAGGTTACTTGCCAGCATGGCAATTTGCTGTTGGTTGATGTCTGAGATCTTTGCAATACTGGCTGGTGTTGCTTCGCTTGCTGGGTATCTGCTGTAGCTGGGGCTGCAGAGGCAGGATCCACACCAGGGATGCACCAAATTCCTCCCAGTCCTGCAAAGTTGGGGCATGCTGAGGTTTGACGCAGCAATACAAAAGGCAATAAGAAAACTGTTGAAAAAGCAAAACAGGAGGGACATGAAGAAAAGCACGCATCTCAATGGAAGGGATTGAAAGAGCTGAAGAGTTCAAGGCTATTGCTTTAGCCTTTTAAAGTTGATGGGACAATTAAAATGAAAGTAGAACAGGAATAAGGAAAGTAGAGATGAAAGGCTATTTGGTTTGAGAACGTTCAGTTAGTGGGGCCTGAATTTATCTTGGTTTATTTGCTTTGCCTAATGACTTAAGGAAGTTTTAAACTATTGGGTTATAATGGAGGACTGAAACATCCCAGGAGGACTAGAGATTAACAGTAAGCCCATTTATATAAAGCAGGACTTACAGGCTAGTTGATAGGGTTTAGATTCCTGAAAACTACTGGGACAACCTATTAAACATCTAATTCCTACAGACCTGCAATACTCGTAGGATGATTAATAAATTCATACAGACTGTTTATTAGAAAGAGAAATGGTTTAAATTAAACTGAAAAGCTTTGTTGGGTTGCTGACCCAGAAAAGAGAAAGATTAAGATCATTTGGCATTAGTAATATTATTGATATTTCAGTGTTGTGTCCATGCAAAAGATCCTGTGGAAAACCATGCCCAGCTTGAGAATGGGTTACAAGAGGAGACTGAGTATTTCTTCTAGAGATTTCTGAAAACCAGAACTGTCTTGTGGGGATGCTGAGGGCATTTTCTAGGGGACAGGATCCTGCTTTGGGTGCGGTGTGGAAGCAAGAGACCTTCATCTGGTCACTGCTTGCTGAGCACTGCTGCCAGGGACCACATCGCTGCCACGTAGGCACGCCCTGGCAAGCAGGGACAGGTTGTGAGCCGATGCTCGTGTCCTCTGCTTGCCCAGCTGCTCCATGCTGAGCTTACACACAGCACGCGCACAGCCACAGAGGCGTAGGTGACCTCAACGGGGGGAGCCCACTGCCCAAACATACACACGTGCTTCTGCTTATTCAGCGTGGAAAAAAGAAAAGTTGCAGTAGTAGTTGCTCACTTTCAGCAGCTGTCCGCTGCAGCATGTGTTTCTTGGCCATTTCTTGCAACCACAGCTCCTCTTTATGCATCTGACCAGGCTTCCTGCTTCTCGACTGGTGTTTTTAGCATAAAATGTTCTGTGTGCATTGCAAACAGTCAGGCTGAATACAGGACAGTTTGAGTGATGGTGCCAGTAATGCCTCAAGGAAACACAGTTTGCATAAACCAAAGCGGACAGTCACTTACATAACTGGGCATCAAGTCTCGCCATCAAGTCCACGCCAAAACATCACTTTGCTTTTCTATCATTCTTCACACGGTAGGGAAGCTTCAATGCAAATATCTCTCTGAAGAGAGAAAATACTTGGAACAATGATCTACCGGTAAATGATACTCTTCAAGATTTTAATACATACCGTCTGTTGGTCAAGGGTGATCAGTAAAACAAATCAAGTTGTGCATGGCAAATAAAACTTGAAAAAAAAAATCTAAAAGATGGCAAGATGTAGCCTGTAAAATCTTCTGGACTGAAATAAGATTTGAATTTGCAAAGTGTGAGGGCCAGATGTCACGGCTCACGCTTCCACAGATGTCTCACAAACATTTAAAGCAGAGAAATGTTTGAATACTTTAGGCACAGCACCAAGACACTATGGATTTAGGAATGTTAATGCGCTACAGCTCTGAACTGATACACTTCTAAGGGAAGTCTCTTTCCATCTTTATTCAGTGCCTGGAACACCAGAGGCTCTGGTCTGCGTGCTGTTGACCTGACACAGAGAAATACTTCAGTGGAATGTAAAGGAACAGCACAGCTGGCTCTGAACTTATGTAACATCCCCTTGTTTACATTGTAATACATATGGGACAAAGAGCACAGTGATTATATTTATCATTCTTTTTTTTTTTTCCTCAGAAATAAAGAACCACCACAATCAAGGGAGGCTGGAAAAATGCCTATATAATCATTTCTCAGTGGGGCACACAACAGAAATCAAAGCCTCAGGACTCAGTTTCTCCATCTCAGCTTCTGAAGACTGGGTAGCAAGTTTCCAGTGCACAGAAAAGGAGGGCCAAGTTATGCTCCTCTTTATGTGCATAGAAATAATAAAATGAAGGATAAAGCCAAGCATCAGCTTTGCAGCAAACTGCAAAACAGCACTATTTCCCAGAAACTGAAGCAAACGCAAAAGAATTTGCTTTTGGGGTTAAGCGTGTGTCATTTAAATATAAATTCTGCAATGTGTCGCATTTGTTACAGCCTTCTTCACTCACCACCAGCTCTTTTCCAGCACATACACTGGGGGTGAAGTATTTAACAGCTTATAACAAGGACAATTTACCTAGTGGTATGTAGCCTAGCAATGTGTAAGATTTTCTTTATGGAATAAGCAGTAGAGTACATGAAATATCAATGTTAAGGTCAAATGCAGCATGTCAGGAGTCAGCACACAGGTACCCTTTTAAAGCATTATGGCATCGGACCAAAATAAAATCATGTTTTTCCTCCATGAAGGCAGCAAGCCTGAGAAAGAGAGAATTTTTCTTTGCCTTTCTCCATGACTGAAGCCCACAGACCCACAGTCTCCCCTTGCTGTACGGCAAAAAAGCAACCATTTTGTTTCTGCCTGCATGAGAACATACACAGACTCATGTATGGCTTCTCCAATTACTCTAGCAGATCAGGGTACACATCCATCAGTCATAACCCATCCAAACTCAGCCTATACAGGATCAGGTTAACAGCTGAAAAGAAAACCTGCCAGAAGCCAACCTTTCTGAGCCAGCATTAGCTGCCAAAACTCTCACCTCAGTGAACTGCAGCTCACGCATGAGGAGCTAGTTCTAAGAAACAGTACTATTGTAATGTACAGCAGTGAGAAATACTACCAATAAAAAGGTGAAAAAAAATAGCACTTGTACGAGGGACAATATCAGAGAGTAGCTGAGCAGCTTCCTGGATTAGTGAGCTAGGATGGGCTCAGCAAAGCACCTGGGCACGCACAGCAGCCTTGTCCCAGCAGATTAACAAATTTCCCAAGTCAGCTTGGTCTCCCCAGGTGATGGTGGTAGTGGTGAAGCCCAACCTTTGCCCAAAGGTGCTGTACAGAGCTCTGGGTGACAGTGCACCCTTCTCCTCCCAGTGCGTTGTCAAAGCTGGGAGGGGTGAGCGTGCGCTGCAAGCCCCAGAACACCCTGAGAGGGCTGAAGTCTGAATAAGCCAGAAAGCAGTTGCCTCCCTTGCCCAGACTAGGTACCCAAGCAACACTTGCAGAATCAGCACCCAAACACCAATGCCTGACGTCACGCAGGGTGCAAGGGCATTCCTGCCCTGGGCTCTCCCTGCTCAACCACTCTGCTGGCCAGTGTATTTGAACCAAACAAGGTTCACATGCCACAACCATAAAAACATCCACCCTAGTCATAGGGATAGTAAAGCTTAAATAGTCTTTCATTTCCAGCCTGTTTTTTAGGATTCGCTCCCATTCTTATACCTATGCAAAAAAAACCCCAAACCAAACAACAGCTCTTGTGCTTCAAATTTTGAATGCGTGGTCCTTAGACACACGAATGTCATATAGACATTTTTGTACTCAAGAAGTTGCTTCTGGGATGCTGTTGGATTTCCAAGAAACTCAAAGTTTAACCTGAAGATTTCTATGTGAAAGACATGGAAGATTCCTGTAAAAGAAACTAAAGTCAGTTTTCATCTTAATTTAGTCCTAGCTGAAGCACCTCTTGGGCAGCCAGATCAACTAGCAGAAGCTATGAGAAAAAAAAAAAAAAAAAGAAATTCTAGAAATTACAATGGCTTTAGAAACCTGCTTGCTGAATGAAGCAGATAACAGCTAGTGTCCACTCATAGCATAGACAGTGACATACTCTGGCGACAGATAAAAAAATGCCTCATTGTCACACTCCTCTTCAGAGAGCTTTAACCACTAACATCACAGTGAAGCACTAAAAGCACATTGAAGCTATTTCAGATGGAAACACAAAGAGAGGGGAGGTGTCCATTTAGACAACTTCATTGCACTGGGATGCAAACACAAGGTACCTTCGGTTCTTAGACAATCATCCCAGCACTGTATGTGGAACAAGAGCCTGGTGGTGTTTCTGGATCGTGACCTTTAGCGTGCCGTGCATTCAGCTACACTGGGTCAACTCTTTCAGGTGTGGTTGATCTAGTCATAACCTATCTCCACATGAAGGGCTGGCCTCCACTCATAGGTTCTTCAGGCAGATCCAGACCCCCTCTTTACTAGTCTGCGCTTTGTTCTGGTAGCCTCTGGTATTGCTATGGTCAGTTTTCCATCTGCAGAGAAAAACTGAAAATAAGGTATTTCTGTGGAAAAGCCACTTTTCCAAAAGCAGGGGAAAGAAGGTAAGTGTTCAGAAATGTAACCTGGGAGGTAACATCAGCACTTCTGACAGTGTTAAGAGAAAAACACTCTGTAAACTACAAAGCCCTTAACTTAGTATCAGTACTCCGGCCAGAAAACCTTAAGATTTACCTTTAATCAATATTTACAATATGGGTAAGGATGTGTTTATTCTGTTATGTACCTGAACAGACATAAAGGAGAGACCAGCTTTGGAAACATCTCACAAGTATATTTATTAGTCAGGAGCAATCTGTCTCAGAAGTGTGTGACCCATTTCATGCTTTAAATGGCATTTCATTACAGTGCAGCTGCACAAGCCTCCATTCTCCCTGAGCAGATGCTTGATATGCAGAAGGCAGACCTTAGCATACTACTTATTTACATACATCAGTTCCTGGATTTGTTTAGGTTCGAGGACAGTAGTTCAAGAAAAGCCCGTTTTTCTTAATCATTTGAAAAGCTTCTTTCTTTTCTTTCTCCACTGTTTATTGTCCACATCTTCAGTATCGTCAGGAGGATCTGGTATTACAAAGCCATCAGTCATTTTATAGTAGACTACTGTGGAATCCGACTCAACTATGGCCAAGGTAACTGACAGTGGGGTGTCAGGATCGTCCTGTGGGAGAGATGCTTTCTTCATGATTTCTCTTATCCTAGAAGAGGAAACAATCAATTAGAAAGGAGTCCGCAACCACCTAATGATAGCACAAAGGCAGAATTTTTATTCAGCCTGTTTTGATTCTGTAGATTTGTCTTCACCAAATAAAGTATAATATCTGTTCTAATTTAAATCCAAAGTCATATAATCAAGCAACAAATTCAAATAACAAAGAATCTTATAAAAATATACTCAGTTACACACGTCTGCTGGAAACAGCTCAACATGTGCTTCTAAGCTTTGCTTAGGTGTACTACTGTGCACGTGCTTCAACCGTCCTTCAACTACCACAATCATAGTATCGCCACATCTGATGGCCTTGTTTTCATTAGATTAAAAAAAAAAATCTATCTAATTGAATAACACATGGTGTTCAATTAGAGAAAAAAATAATTAAGACCTGTTCCATTTGTAGAGATAAGTCTTCCAGTCTGTGCTACAGTTTTCTGCCAGACTGTGGAAGACCCAGGAACTGAAGCCAGGTTTCTCTACCTCCCCGTCTAGACTAGAAGCCACAAGACTCATGTTCTTCTTCAAGACAGTCAGCATAAATAATGTCTTCCTTGAAAATTCAAGACACAGTTATGTAATTTTTCCTGTTCAGCTTATTTTAAGAATAACATGCCAATTACTTTTCAGTTCAGAGCTGAGGACAACACTGAATCCTGGAGTCCTTGTATTACTGTTCTGACTGGGGAGCAAGTACTGAAGGAGAGCAGTGCCCAGGGGCAGAACAGCAACACTCCCCATAGCAAGCATTTCCACAGGGAGCTTGCTCCTTCACCTAAAGGTTGGGTACAAGAGGGCTCATCTGGGACTGCCAGGACAGGTTATGCTCTGGGGAGAGGTCAGCTATGCAGTGGGAAAAATAGCCCCTTGCTTCATGTGCCCCTGAGATCTCATTCACCAGAAAACATGCATTTCTGAAGCTGAGCACTGTAGTTGAAAATAAGGCTCTTTCTAAATGCATCAGCTTTCAAACTTTAATCATCATCTTCCTTCCAAACCTCTTTGATCCCTTAATAAAAGCCAAATGGAAAGCGGCAGAGAATAAGCAGCAGCCTGGAAAAGCCTATGCTATTAAGCTTGTGACCCTCTTAAGTATCCATCTGTGTTCTGAACTGTTCATAATTCGACTTGGCTAAATTCAGTCGTGCCTTTTCTTTTGCTTTCACTACTGGCCCATATATAATGCAAGGCAAGGCAATACAATATAGTTAGTGAGTCACTTCATGCAACAGAGATACTAAGGCTGTGAAAGGCCATATTCTGGTCCTCCTACCATCAGCAAATTTCGTAACGAGAATGAATAAGCAGTGAGATACTGCATTGGCCACTGGGAGAAGAGAGACACCTGCAAAAGACTTGTATTTCAAGCAATGTGACATTAACTTTTCTGCTCACTACCACCCTGGCACTGCTTTGTCTACACGTTTTCTTGGCAGGTGCCTCAGCCTCAGGGCCTTGCTGTGGGAACACTACCTACACTGTAAACACAAGGCTGCCTTCCAAAGCTATACACAACTCATGGATGGAGGTGCTCTGCCACAAGAAAGAAATGCATCCCACTGTGAGCAATGCCTTGATTACGTCAAGGCCTTCCAGTAAAAGCCCTACCAAGTGAGAGGGGTCATGTGCCTTCTGTAGTTGCACCAGTAAGCACCAAGTGAATCGCAGGTGTACAAGCAGGCACCAGGACTGCAGTAAGCAAGGACAAATGAATGTCTAAGGCACAGCAGTGAAGCGCTCTACCTCTGTGCTGATGCTGGGCACCTTCTGCTCTTGTCACCTCCAGCCCCCACAATGTCTTACGATAGCTCTGGTGGGTGACAAAGGCATGGGAAAGGATTCCACATGTCCTTCCAGACATGCTACACATGCACAGAGCAAGAACCCACTTGTCACACCTCAGTAGCTCATGTCTGGAGGAAGCTCTGAATAAGTTGTCAATGGCAAGGCCAGGCTACTTACTGGCAGAGACCCAGCGAGGAAAGAACTATCCATGGCTTTTATGAAGCAGTGGATATTAATCTCTCTTTCTCCTGGGAATGTAAAACAGAAATAACAATAAAAAGCCAACTAAAAGGGAACAGCTACCCTAGAGAGATATTTTGGGACCCAAAGAACCCAAATTTGTGTTCAGTGTGGACAGTCCCATATTGGGAAGCTGACGCAGCCAAAGGCCTGTATTCAGCTGTCAGCTAGGGCAAAAGCTCCTTCACAATTTCTTTAGTAACTGTCACCACTTCTCTTCCTAGCCTATTAGAGGGATGGACGTAACAGTGAGGCCTTAGATCTAGATTTCCCATCACTCACAATTTCTTCTTATACTGCCAAGCACAGACATCTGAACCCCTATTTCCCCCCATTTAGCACTTAGAAGATGCACCATGACGTCAAAAAAGGTCAGGTCCTGACAACAGATTAATGACATTTCTTTGCATCCCTGTATTACTTTTCAGGAGACTGAGTTTCCAGCTTTATGTCAAGAGCACAAAGACATGCCGTTGCCTCATGATAATCTGCTAACACTGCTGTCCACAGAGTCCAATGCTTTCCACTGCACGTGGGGAATCTGCCTCTACCACCATAGAGAATTATAACTGCAAATCAAGATTCTCCTCTTCCTCCTTTTCTCAACACAGACAGCCCCAAAACAAGAGCTCTCATTCATGCATACCACAACTAGCCATAATGCAATGCAGCACATCTGCAGATTAGTGAGAGGGTATCTTTTAAAAGAATAAGCTTCGGAATTCAGGAAATCTGTATCAGACGCCTGCATTTCCTCTCCTCCCCTGAAGGCATCACTGTTAGCCTCTGCATCCAGCATGTTCACAAAGTTTCTCTGCAGCAGCGGACATTTCAAAGGAGTCAGAGAACATCTGGGTTTGTGCTGATTTCACTGCACTTGCTACCTGCCACGAACAGAAAGATGAAATATTGCAGGAAAGGTATAGTTTTTTTAAAACTTTTTGATGTATCTAACATTGTATGAAAAAAAAAAAAAGTCAGGAAGTGTTCTTGGCCTTCTGAAATTCAAAGGAATGAATGTTTGACCTCCTAAACAAGGCAAGAAGCCTTATTTCAAGAGATACAGCCCTCTAGGCTCCCCATCTCACACAACAGCTGCATTCAATGACTAAAATGAAGTCTTAAACAAGAGGCCCATATGTCACACCTTGCCCCAACAGAGCTAGCCAACTTCATTTAATAAGTTAACGGTTACAGACAAGCTCCTTAATGACTAGTATGTCTGCTACACCATACAAGTGATGTCAGTTATAAAAGATCGTTTTTGCTTAAGTAAAAGTGGGTTTAATGTTTCCGCAAGCGTCAAATATTAGAAGTCTCTGGAGAAGGAGAATTCAATACACCCAGTACTTTGGCATACACCACCAACAGTCTTGATAACCTCCATTCACCAGCATCCTGACCAGCCTTTTCCTCATGAGTCACAACTGTATTAGGACACATTCTGCAAGCATTGCTCCCAGTGATACCAAGGGGTCCACAGTGACTCTGGTTTTGGTTCCGCAGCCTTTACAGGCCACGCTCCAACAGCACGAACCCCACAGAAGCCCTGGTGTCATGCATTTGGCATGGACTGGCTCTGCCTGGTTCCTCCTCTTCAACAGGCATTCAGGTATGCCAACTCCACTGGCTAGACATCAAGTTTTAAGCAGAACATAGAGACTTAACATGAGAAAAGTTGCAGCTGAGAAACAGTTAACTGTTCTACAGTATCTGAATAAAAGCTTAGCATGTTTTTAGTACCGTCTCAAGTAAAGCCTACGTTGGAAGAATGCACCATTCCACTTTGTCATCTCCTGAAGGACACTGTACAACATAATATTCAATCACATTAGTACATGTTCATCCACAAACTCAGCCTTGTTAATGGCCTCAGACTTTGTCACCCACAGGCTCGGCCTGCCTAGGAAGATCAGGGACCGTCAACCCTATACATGCCCCCTTCTTGAGATTTATGCCAATGACTAGCTGATAAAAAATAAAAGGCATCTAGAGCCCCAAGAGAACAATGAAGTGTATGTGCTGCTGCATGCACAGCGAGAAGTCTACGAGTTAAAATATCCCACAACCACTCCTTTCCCTTCTCTCCCCCTCCCCATGAAGAAAAGCCATTGAATGGTAAAACGGGCAGTACTGAAGCTTTAGGTTTCCCACACAAAGAGGTACATCTCAAATAAAGGCACTGTGAAAAGAAAATAACATACATAAGCTAGGAGAATACGGACACCACAAGAAACACTGGAAAGTTTTATTTAAGTCCCATAAATAGAATTAGACTAGTTTTTTTTTTTTCAGTAAGAATTCTCCTCTGTTGCAGATCATACAGTCCAAAGTTTTCAGAATAGCTTGAAAACCCATCTCTATAAACTGATGATATCTGCATGTTCGCCGCAAGCTAGGATCTGCTCCCACCAAGACAAATGCAAGTAGGATGAAGCCCTCAGTTTCCACCTAGCAAGCAAATTCACATTCACCTCACACTGCAGGAGATGAAAAGCATTTAGTCTCGAACACTAAACAAGACGCTGTTATCCAAAGTAAAGAGCTGGCATTTCTAAAGCCCTTTGCATCAGAAAAAGGGCTTCAGAAAAGGCTTTCTAGATACTTACAAACTACGGTCAGTATTGATTGCTTTCTTCTACCAAAAAAATTAGCTGTAAGAGCAGGTTTAACTTACTTAACATCATGCAAGGACCACTGCAGCTAAGATAACAGCACTGTGAATGTCATCCTGCATCTGCCTTTACTGCTGCATTCAAATTAAACCGTGACAGTCAACTTACCTGGTCTTCTATTATTGTTGCAATTAATAGCTTAAAACCAAACAAAAGCAAAAAAATCCATACAAAGGAAAGAGGGAAATTTTTCATCTTTACCCCATCTTAATTTTTTATTAACAATAGACTTTTGTACTAGATACACACATCAGAAACCTGTACCGTATTTCCTAATGATCTGCTTCTAGCAAAATAACATTGCCCTTTTCACACTAGAGAAAGAAATAGAAAGAATATGACCGGTAAACTTCACACATCTGTACCTTGAGGTTTTAACTGACCGGCAAAAACTAAAAGACAATGGAAAGATAACACAGGCAGAAAGTTTTGTGACGAACAAAAGAGTATTTCAGTGATATATCCCGTGCAAGTACCTCTGAGAAGCAGCAGAAACACTGAAACCTCAGAGTAGTTTTATGGAGGTTGCATAGTGCTCCATTGAGCTGAAATGGAACTACTGCCTTCCATACCACAAAAGCCAAAGGTTTTCAATCTGCCCTTTATACTTGGATGAATAATTCATTGCAGGCTTGGCCAGCCCAAACAGCTCCCTCCCCTCCATGCAAGGCAGAGCTGAAGAGTCAACACAAGTTGGTCTCTGTACCGCTACGGAGATCATTAGTCTTGTGCAGTGGAGTGCGCCATTGTACCAGACTCATTCAGATAAGCACCATGACAAGAGAACCAAAGCAGAGGAAATCTACCCTAAAGCACAATACCTTGAATTTAGCCAGCACTACAAACACATTGCAGCATGGTTCACCATCACGAACACTGCTCCAGACCTAGATGCAGGGCAGGCAGCAATATTAACTTAGTGCCGTGAAATACATGGGAAGAAGCACACGGTGGTGGGAGAAGGTGTAAGTGGATGCCGCTGTTTCTTGGGATTTGTTTCCAAACTGCAGGAACACGGGATGCTAGAAAAACTCAGATTTTTGTAATGCAAAAAAAAAAACACTGAAACCAAAGAAAACACCATGTGCCTCACTGGTCGGGAAAAGGAACTGAAACCCCAAGCAATATAAGTCCCTTTTCCATGGAAATTGAAAAAGAAAACAAGACAAATCATGCAAAAGGAAGGAATCGGAATTCAGCAAAGTTCTACAAGGTACACCAACTACAGGACGTTCAATCATAGTACCAACTCAGCTGTATGAGCCACACCAATCACTTTTAAATTAATAAAGAGTTTACATTTAGAAGCCATTAACTACATTTTCAATGTGTGATTTACTGTATAAGTAAACTTAAATAATGCTTATATCAGAAAAGGATTCAAGATAAGGAGCATGTTACACTTCCAGTACATTTAAAAATAATAGTGCTTTTCACAAGCAAAACCACTTCAGATTAGAGGTCTGTTTCACAAACTACAGACTTAGAAGAGAAATTGGTTCCAGTCCTCAGATTTCCTTCTAAGGATGCTTATGAGCTTTAAAATGAAACATTTATGCATTCTTTTTCCAAAATTAAGCTGCCATTTAAAAAAAAATAACCTTTTCCCTCTTAGCCTAAACCAAACTTCACAGACTTCATAATCTCATGCAACTGACTGCATCCTTCGTTTCCAAAACTTGCAGACAAAAACCAAACAAGGTAGTGAGGTATCATTTAATCGATGGCTTATTAGTAACATTTTGCTTACACAATGTTAACTGTCTAGGACAGACAGCTCATAATTCTATTAGATCTGGGATCTAACTCCCCGGTCCTTGGAAGGATCAAAGCTTTCAATGCTATCTAGAAAATCCAGCTGTCAAACTGTGAGCGCTCCTACGCTTGCTGAGCTTGGTTTATGCAAGTCATTTCTGCCAGCTCTGAAGCAGGATTACCTGTATTTAACTGCTCATCCCCTTTGGGGAGCCACAATTCTGGAATGTACTGACGATTAGGCACCTGGTGTGCACTAAGGAGTTGTCTGCAATAGTGAGCAGCAAACACATCTCAGCCAATGGACCTACGAATTTCTCCTGCAAGTATGAATCACTGCTAAATTCAAAGGTGTATGAACACAAGGTTCTCCAAAACTCAGCCAGCTGTGTGGTTGAAAGAGTGCTCCAAGACAGACAGAAGTTGCATCTTGTTCTCCAGGTCTTTACTCACAGAAGATTCAGCAATCTTCATTTTAACAGCATGCACACACTTCTCAGATTGTATGAGACTACTGTTTACATTGGTGGTCACTTTGCTCCAGACCCCATAATTTTGTGATTCAGTGAGTTACTGTGCAGCCTTACACTGGCAGGGCAAGATGATCAGCATCTGTCAAGCTGCCTGTAGAAGCAGACAGTGAGCTTAGTAAGCAGAACAGCTTTTGCCTTAAGCAGTTAACTGTCACGCATAAACTGGACACGATAAAATCTTATAATAGGCAAAAAAATATTGAGCTGATTATTCTTTTTTTTTTTTGTAGGCCACTCATATTTATCATTTGCTTAGGCGTCTTGCTGGCAATTTCCACAGCAACTTTACTACAACTTTTCAAGGACATGCTCCTCTGAGTGTCAGCCAAGTAGGAATCTTCACAAGACACCTGGGAAGGCAGAGCTTGGCTGAAGTGGCTTTGAGAAGAAAACTACCCCTGCAGCTCCTACCAAGGCCTTACTGGTTAAGCAAGGAAATGCTGCCCATAAATGCCGCCATTTGCTAGCTGCTTTTGCAGTTAGCACATTTCCAGGCCCAGCAATGAGGACAGAATGTTTTCACCTTCCCAACCCCCTCCAATGCCTTACTTTCAACATTAAGTGAGCTGCATTCACTTGTACTCATACCTCTTCATCTACCTTTATCAGGTAACACAAAACCCCAAAGCATTGGTTTGAACAAAAGGCAAAGCAGCTAAGTACAAAAGCTTTCCTGTCTACCTATAGCTTGGGACGTCAAATGAAAAAATATCATTTAAGACATCAGATACCTAACAAGCCTCCTGCTATCAATTATCACAACAACAAAATACTCATCGCTGTCAGAACAAAGAGGCAGTAGTAGTGTAACACTGTTTCCAACTCCTTCTCTAGGATGCCTTTTTAATGGCCTTCCTCTACGCTACGTAAGTTTGAGCTACAGTTATTGTCTATATCCCCTGGTTTTTGCCTACCATTCCAGCAAAGGAGCTGAGGGGTCGATGCTGTCCTTTCTCTACAAAAACAGACCAGGCCCCTCTGATCAGTGGTGACCTGCTAATGAAATGCCAAGCATGCATATGCACATGCATGCTCTATAACACAAATGCTAGCACATACGATCTTCCTGCCTGACAACATCTATTGGGTATCAAACACATACAGGCTTTAATGGACTCACCTGGCATTACAGCCCAGTATTCAGCTGTTTTTAGTGACTTTATGCTCTATGTAGTTACTCTGTAGCGAAACCTAGTCACAAACTGTACTTTTAATCAATGTGATGCATTCACTCTTTGCTTCTCTAACACACATCCTTCCAGTAATGGATTCCATCCACACTGGTGCCAGAAGCAGAGCAAACAGTATCACCACAGTACAAACAAGTTCAGAGGCTCCAAATGAAAAGCTCCAATGGAACAGTAAAAGATAGGACTTACATGCAGTGCATTATCTCACTGTCGTTAAAAGCCAATTAGAACATACTTGCTGGCATTGATCCAATGCCAGGAATCAAAGTTTCCAACCTAGGTGGAAACATACAACATTAAACAAGCACAACAACTCAGCACATAGGCGTAATTTCTCAAAGATCCCATATCCTAATTTGCTGCCACCTTTTCCCACCTAAAATCTATTTCGAACTGTGAATAGCAGTGTGTCCCATTCACACACATACAGTGATCTGCTTCTTGCAGAGGGGCCAAAGGATACTCAGCATTTCATCCTGCAAGACCTCTCAGAAGCTTTCCTTTGTTGCGGAGATCACACTGTATTTCTCTGTAAGACCAAACCCACAAGAGTGAATGACCACTATTTCCAAATGGAACACTTTTTCAGCACATAGATAGTACTCAAATCCACCAGTATCTAGTAAGCACTTTTCTTCCCCTCACAAATACACTGTTAGGAAAACACACAGCAGAATTAAGATGGAAGTTGGTTTGCAGGACACCAATCTGCCACCTCTAAAACCTTAAAAAAAAGCAAAAACCATAGCATGTCTAAAACATCATTCCTAGAATGCACACACACACACACACATCTGCTAAGCGAGATTCATTAGCTACCTACTACTGTGTCAGGCTGCTACCCACAGAGCAAGAGGAAACAGCAAACCCTAGCAAGATCTGTAAAGCCAGCCCTGCACACACACTCCTAGCAACAGCGGGAACAGAAGAAATTGAAAAATCTACTACGATACGATGCAGCTGAAATAGTTTAGGTCTTCAGAGACATCATAGGAAAGAATGGCAAATACTAGCAAGAGAAGGCAGCCATTATCAGAGAGTAAATCATACTGTGGGTTGGAGGCTGCTCTAAGGGCCAGTTAAAATATACTGTAAAATTACCGAAGTGGAATTTCTCTAGGCTCCAAATACCTGTAATACCACAAAGTCATAGCTGTGTCGTCCTCCACTTGAGAATTGCTTGGTCTTGCACGTGTAAGAAAAGTAAGTAAAAAAATCACAGCTCACAGGACAGTCACACATGAGACTCCAGATAAGTAAGAGGAATTTCTGGTTGAAAATAGCCAAATTATCCTTTGAAAACAAAAACCAAACCAAACACACCAGGCTTATCCATAAATTTGACAATAAAAAAAAGAAGTTTCTTCTTAGACAGGTCCAAGAGGATTTCTTTCCTTTTAGGTACTTTAAAGCCCAGTGACACAAAAAGTATTGTTAGATTTCCCAGACTACAAAAAAGCAGTGCAAGAATGTTCAAAACATAAACCGTGAAGGTCTTTTATTCTAACCTTGTCATTCAAACACGTACTTTTATATCCATTGTTATCTTCTAGAGCACATGCAACTTCTAAACAATATGAAGTGTTTATCAGCAGGAGACTGTTGCTGTGGGAAGCTGACATCAAAGGCGTATCACTTTCCAAGAGGAAGAAGCAGAGACTGATGCAGCTTAAAAAACTAAAGAAATCTCTACTTTGCATGTACATTTGCAGCACCCAAAATAACTCTGCTCACAGGCTGAAATATTGCTTTCTTCTGATACTCCTTTGTTTCCTCCCCCTTCTCCTCTTAAACAAGTAATCAGCAGCCTGTTAAATATATCTGTTCTTTGTTATCTTATTGGTAACACGAGCCAAGCACTGACCACATCCTCACCTCTCATGGCTTAATGATATGTGCACAGGTACTGGCACCATCACTTGGAGACTGTCCTGTTCTCTTTCACGTGCGTGTAAACATACAAGTTGCAGTTCTGCTACTCCGACATGCTTCACTTCATGCCAGTTTCTCCCTAGAAAGGTTCATCATCAATGAGAAGGACCAGAACACAAAACACAAGTTTTAATCATTCAAATATCATATTTGGTATTTAAGTTAACATCTAAGGTTCTGTTTTCCCTCCCTCTCCCCACAGGACATTTCCCATGAGAGACAACAACCACATTCAACTGTCAAGTTCCCCTTCTGTGAAACAATCCTGCTAAAGAAACCCATGGAAGCAGTACTAGTCTGCTGACTCCAGAGCTACACTGATTGATGATGAATAGGGATCTGTGACAAAACTTTGTTTGAAAAAGGCAAAAAGAAGATAAAAACCACACAGCTTTAGTCATCTAGAGCATAAAACTGTAATCCAAATTTGGACCTCATCAGTACCCTAAACTGTGAAGGAGAAGGTGCTAAAAGCACAATTAATGATAATACGCAGTTCTTCCCTTCCACTTGAAGGGATAAGGCTGAAAGTTTTTGCTGCAGAACTACAGGAGCCTTCTCTTTAAGCCTATTAAGGCATTCTCTTCAGAGGTGCAACAATAACAGACACGGTGCTTTCTGGCCTGTAAAAATCCCTCCCTTCTCTGACCTTGAGAACCACCAGCCTCCAAGAGAAACTGAAATATTTTTATTAGTCTGGCTGCCTGCCTACTCACAGTCCTTTTTCAATAAAGCCAACTTGGAGGAATCACAGGCAGAAGTTTATATATCATATAACTCTGCTCCACTCTTACAAGACACCAGAAGACTACGCTGCATTTGTCATAATTATTGTGGAGTCTCCTTGTCTGGAGATATTCAAAACCCGCCTGGATGCATTCCTGTGCAACCTGCTTTGGCAGAGAGGTTGGACTAAATGATCTACAAAGGTCCCTTCCAACCCCTACCATTCTGTGATTGCCACCAGACTTGCAAATTATCTCCTTTCCTATAGGAATCCTCACCCTTTCCAGAAAACAGCATCCTAATCAGGCCAGTGCGCATCAGCCATTTGCTAAATGGTAACCTTAGTGAAACACTATGATTTAGTAATGTTGACTTTAATCTACAAATGAGGACTTTATTACCAGCACAACCACTGAACCCGTAATTTCACCTTTCTATGTCCCTTTTCCTTCCCCTACTCCTCTTTTGCCTTTTTTCCATGCCCAGTGTCTTTGCCCTGGAACACCTGCACCTGTAACTGCTGGACAAAACAGGCCCTCATCTTTGTAAAGGCTCCAGGTAGGCACAGCACAGAAATATCAGCACCAAAATAGCACCTAGGCAAATACATTTGTTGAGATGTCTTCTCAGTCACTTCATTGAATTACCTTCTAAGAGGTCCAGGTATACCACAAACGCAGCATAAATTTGAGCACTGTCAGATATATCAAGAGACATCATATCTGTGAACTGAAATCCAAAACAGTAACGTTGAGAACTTATATTAAGAATGCACAGACCAAACTCAGAACCTGTACAGCTATCTAAGCCACTGAAATCAGTTTTAAGGACCAACAGGCAACTAAAAAGCAGGACTTGTTTTCTGACAGTATCTGAAGAGCTCTTTTTTCCACATTCCCCCTATTTCGGCGCTTAAGAAAGCAAGCCAAATAAACGAGGAATCGCAACTATTTCTGGAACAGATCTAGCTTTGTGGAGAAGGGCTGTGAGTTTTACCTATTTTTGCTGCAGTACATCAACACAAGACGGCAGCCAAATTAAATACCTCCATGTTTTCAGCATACTAAAAATTAAGATGGAGTAAAAGTTTAAGGCGCTTGCGTTTTCCAGCTGTGACTTCAGCATTTCAAACCTCGCCCCTTACTAAAAGCGGCATCCCCCAACAATCCCACCGCCCGGGAGACGAGCCCCCTCCACAGGCCCAACATAACGAAACACGTTATAAAATCTCCTCCTCCAGC
>VZSZ01000452.1:97588-160023 GCA_013398815.1 Ibidorhyncha struthersii | reverse complement strand
GGTAGCGTAGGTAGCCGGGGCTCGGGCACCTCTGCCCCGCCGAGCCGGGGGGGAGGCAGGGAGGGAGAGCAGCGGCAAACCGAGGGCGCAGCTCCCACCGTTGGAGCCGAAGAGCCGGCGGTTTGGCACGCTGGGAAAAGAGCTCGCCCACCCGGGCGAGGGACGCGGGGTTCCCCCCGACGGCGGCGGCCCCACGACCCGCGTGTTCGGGGACGAGGGTCCCACGGCACCGAGAGGGCTTTGCTGTAGCCGTGGGCGGTGTGGTGGGGAGATGGCTTTTTCGAGCGTAGCTGGCCCGAAGCCTGGGAATATTCACCGCCTTAGCATTTGTCCAAATCCACAGACACGAAGAACTCGTGGCTGGGTACGGAGAGCCGGGGTGGGAGGATGGTGTTTCGCTCGCGGGCTGGTAAATACCGGGCTTTGTGGGGAGATGGTGAGGGTTTGCCAGGGCTGGAGAGCAGACGTGCTGAGTTAGGTGCTGATGGGCATTGAAAAGGAGCATTGTTGCAAGGCTGTAGTCTGAAAGATGGATTCAAAGATGTATTCAGAAATCACAGCATGGGGGCAGCTGTGGCAATCAAATGCATGGCCGGATGGACGAATTAGACCAATTTGCGTACTGGTCAGTCTGCCTTTATTTACAAGGGTAAAAAAAAAAAAATCATTCACTCTCAACCTGACATAAATGTTGGGAGGAACCGGAATTGCTTGGGAGGATCCAGACCAGATTTTCTTTTTAACAGTGGTAATCATGTAAAATAAGAAGTGGTGGTATAGGTCTTGATTCAAAGTTCACTAAATCAGCGGGGAGACTCCTGTTAACTTAAAAAGTCAACAAAGTAAAGTTTTACTTTGTATAATGGGATGTGGGGAGGATGCCTCCCCCAGTCACATCACTCATTAAGCAGATGAAGTTAGATGTTTCTGTGTGTGCTTCAGGAACGTCATTGTTATTTGTCTTCAAGTGCTCTACAGGTCTTTGGAGAAAATCAGTGGCTGGTATAATCAGTGTGTGGCTTTGCTTGTTTTCTTTTTTCTTTGTTTTGTTTTTCCTTTTGAACTTAGGATCCACAAAGCAGGTCATGATACCAGCCCAAATGTGGCATGCCACACAAATGTGGTTGTGGAACTACAAGCTAGTATACCCCACTGGGTGAATGCCAGACTCATCCATGGAAATGTAAATCCATGACTGCTTTCATTTGTATCAGTGGAAATTTTTCTGGTTTGGATTTCATCTTAGCAGATGTGTATAGGAGTATAGATGTATTATCAGACCCTACATATGGACTGTGATTCAGCTAAACTTGGTGTTTATAAAACGTAGTGGGAGTTGTAAGTGCAGACCTGATCACCAAAGCAGGGTGGATCCTGAAATGCATCTCACTGTAGAAGTGCAAAATAAGTTTGGGTTTTTTTGTGAAGTCCTGCAGAGCATTGGTTGCTCTACAACTTTTTCAGTACATTGCTTGCATGATCCTTACTTTACTTAATGTCTCTGTAGTATTGTGTGAACGTATTTGTGGGCATTGTTCATGAAATAACAGTGTAAGATAACTTAAGATATGCTAAGATTCTTATGAGAATATCACTCCATTTTAAAGAGGATTATGCATAGACACAAGGCATGGTTAAACTGGAAAATCTGCTGTTGAAAATGTCAAGCTTTATAAAATGAGAATGACTAAAATGTTGTGGCAACTGAAAAAGATGTTCCATAGATGCTGTGAGTTGCCAGAGAGAGAGCAGTACCTGTAGGGCGGCAGTGATTCCTTGGAGAGGTTTAGTCCTGTTCACTTCAGCTCCCCAATAAGACTTGAGCTTTTTCAGAGCTGGGGTTGTTCAGGCCATAAAGTACGCACCAAGAGGAAGCTCACCGATACCATCTGTCAAGTTTCTTGAGAACAAATGAAACAGTACAATTCATTTCTGGAAGAGTCTCTCATTTCAGACTTTGTGCCTGACAGAGTCCTTTCAACAGATAAATTCCAGGATTTACCCGTGTCCCTGTGCCATTGGATTACTGGGATAGCTTGGTGTGAAGGGCAGTGAAGTGATGGTTGTCAAAGAGTTGCATTCCTTCATTGACAGGTATATTCTACTTCAAAATTTTGAGAAAGTCAGCATTTTAAAATGCCCAAATGTAGATCTTGAGAATGAAAATTAAAAACATATATCATCTCTTAAACTTCCATATGCTCTCTGTATTGCTTGAGGGCTTAAATTCAACAATGGATTCCTCAGATTTCTGGGGTGGAAGTTTTATGAGTGACAGTAAGGATGGGTTAAGAAACAATAAATGAGTTTGAAGCAGACAACAATTTTTCTTTTTGTAGCCTATATCAATTAATCTCAATCTTGGCCTTATACCGAGGAAAAGATGTACACTGAACAATCTTGTACTCCCTTCTTCCCTGCGGTCTTAATTCTGACTTCTTCAGTTGCTGTGGTTGTGAGCAACATCAGAAGGACTTGCTGGGTACTAATGACTCAAGCAGGCCATTTGGTCTAAGGCCAATTGGCGTGTTGTGACCCATGTCCTTTCAGTTAAATGCTTCCTTCCTTTCTTCCTTCCCCCTCCAGGAATCAGGAAGCTGCATCCAGACTGCCTCCTGAGGATGGTCCCTGGCTTGTATTAACCCCAGCCATCCTTGTCTCGGAGAGTACCGGTGGGCGCAGGCCAGGTCATCCCAGGATTCTACTAATGGCTTAATGGTGGGAATTTCTGTGAAACAGTGCTCAAGTATTCGTCCTGGCCCTTCTTAGCTTGCTGGGATGGACTTAGCAGTAGACAGTCTGTCTGTGAGCCTTTCATGCTGGCCACTGAGGTGGGAACAGCAAAGACTCCCTGCCTTAGCAGCAGAACCCAGCTTCCCTCTCTGCTCCTCAAGCCGGTGCTTGTGTAGCTGTGGGAGAGTAATGCTGGAGATGACAATTGTCCCTCCTTGCAAGGAAGGAAGGCCTCACAGCTCTCCCCTCAAGTGCCTGTTGAAAGCCTAGGTAGCGTTTGGCTCAAAAATGCGTGACATTGTGAGAAGCAGGCTAGAGCCCAGCAGCAGCGAAGCGCCTTAAGAAAACAAGGCTATTGGACCTACGTCAATGTATTTTTGAGCTAGGGAGTGTTCTTCTAATACTCTCCTTGTGTGGCTGTGCTTGGCATGTTTATTGGGGTGGGCTGAGCTTTTTTCAGGGCTGTGTCAGTGACGCCGTGCTGCGAACCCAGCCTAGCTGAGTTAGAAAACTTGGGCACGTTAGGAAAACTTCCTGCATGGTTTGCATTGGTGTTGGGGAACTGCAAAGGGAGGGAAAAGTGTTCTCCTTTATCTGGGATGAAAGTGACCCAGAATTTACATAGTCAGCATGCCCCAACCCTCTTCTGGGTGGTTTGGGGTTGTTTTTCTTGTTTTGAACATTAGCAATGCTGACTGTTTATTTGAAATCCATTCAATTATAGGTAAGGAATGTTTGTTTGTCAGACAGGTTCATCTTGGCTGTAGTGGGCAAAGTAAAAGTGTGTGTATTCAGCAGTTGATCACACTGGTTTACACTTTCCTTAACCTAGGATTAAGTGAGTGTATAGCAAAGAGAGTGGTCTGTAATTTCATCTTTAAATACCTGCTAGTTCATAGTTGTGGGCCATCTGCTCTCTCATCTTTTACTAACCTGGGGATTAACTGACTGCATCAATGAGTTGGTGCTTGGAAGCAATAATTAGGTTCCTTTGTGCTTGAAAATCTGTGCCTGCTTTGCAGATTGGCATAGGCTTATATGATAACATGAACCATAGGTGAGATTGGTGGAAAGCTGGAATAAATACCAGATGAGAGATCAGTGGATATACTGTGACGCTGGCTCCAGTGAGCAAATGGTTTAAACTTAAAAGAACTAGTTGTAGCTGAATATAGAAGCTGGTGAGAACAGTATAATAATTATAATTTTCATAATTGCATATTGTTAGTCTTCAACTAGCTGATGATACTCTATCTGAGCATTTTCTTATTCTTCAACAGTTTACTTTTAAATTTGAAAATTTATACATAGAGGACAATTTCCAGTAAGATGCAGGGATCATTTGAAACTTTAATGGGCGTTATTACTCACTGGAAGCGTTGGCTTTCAAATGCGCTGTGTTTTCTGTCCTTGTTTCCATTTGTGCAACAAGGTCGCTTTAATCTTCATGATCAGTATTAATCACTTAGGAATGCTGAAGTTCCAGCCTGCTGGCTCTGTCTCCGTTGCTTCTGTCCACTAGTGTTTTGCATCTACTTAAAATTTGCTCACCCATGCTGTGACTTCCACCTGACAATATTCAAATTTAAGTTTCAGGAATTAAATCGACTTTTCACTTGGCTTGTTGTTTAAACTCATGGCATTTAGTTTCCCATTCATATTGGTAGATATTTTAAATTTATTTATTATATAGCTTTAATAACATAGTCATAGACTAAGTGGGGCTAAGACTGAGATGGGACTTGCACAGCCTTGGAGTTATGATTAAGGTGATGATTCTGTCGTGCAAGATGTTGCGTAGAGTCTTTCTTCCAAAGAACTTGCACTTAGATGACGACATCAAATGAATGAATGGGAGTAAAATGCTTCCATTTTCTAGCTGGGGAAACTGGGGAAGAAAGGTTAAGTAACTTACACAAGATTCTTGAATTTACTAAGACCAGAGGTAGTATTCATAACTGATACTTCTTGATTCTTCTTTCTTAGTGAGGTCACTTTGTCTCCAAAGTGCAGCAAGTTACATAAGAAATGGAAAACCAGGGAAGGCTAAAGAAATGATCCCATCCCAATATCCACATTAACTTTTTTTTTGTCCTTTCGGTCTGTCTCCCTCATCCAAGTCTTGGCAAACTTAAGCAAATGACATCATGAAATTGTTCAGTAGAAACATTTGAATGGAAGCTGAAAATTACTGCTGTGCCTCACTGAGGTCTGCATGGCAAGACTTAAACTGCTCTTCAGCTAGAAACTTCGCAGTTCTGCAGAGGAACATTAAGCATCAGCTGTATGCTGGCAAACACTTGCTGGGTAGCAGTAGTTTCTTTATTTTTCCTGCTGTGCTCACAAATTGCCAGATTCTCATGCCTTTTTGATGTTGTTAAAGGGCATCTTGCCCCGCACTTTATATTAGGGCCTACTAGACATGAGTGTGGATATTGGGATCTTTCATAAAATGAGCAAGGAACTCGCCAGAGGTGGGGGGATTATACTGTAAAAATGACGTCTTGAAATGTGTAGGAATGTGTAAGACTAGGGACTATAATACACTGTGCATGTTTGATTCTTTTTTTTTTTTTGTCTGAATTCTGCATGCTATGTATCTCTGAAAATGCAGCCATTTATTCTTGCTGCTATCTTTTGGCAACCATGTTTTGAGACAGGTCTACCCTGTTGCCCGTTTGTCCCTTCTGTAATTGTCTACCCAGTGCCATGTAATGCACGTATTGTGTTTAGAGGCTAGATGCCAATAAAATAATTTGTTGTCACAAGGGAACAGTGGGATGCAGTTTGCTATTAGAAGATGTTGTCTATTACAAGCCTTGGGATGCTTTCCAAGGTCAGGGAGAACTAGTTTTCAAGATTATTATTATTTTTTTAAATATGTACAAAGTAGGGGTGAAAAGACCGCAAGCGGTTCATTCCTTCCCAGGGCAGGATCACACCTCGTCCCTGCCTTGTCTGTCGCCTGGGGTTGGTATTCCTCATCCCGTCAAGGCTGCAGACTGTCAAGGTTGTGTACCGTCATGTCTTCTGAAGCCTGTTCAAGTGTGGGGGAAGTGGGAGGCAGTTGTGGGAGTGTGTCAAAGGACCAGCTGCAACCAACACTGGCTGTAAAGCACTGGATTTAATTTCTCCCTTTAAAAAAAATAAAGGCAATTTCATTTGTGCATTCCTGGCATACAATCTATTTCAGCTTAACTTCTGGTGAATCTGGAAGCAGGGATCAGTTAGGTCTGATCCAGATGAAGTCCGTCCAGTTCCTGCTGTCATTCTCTTATTACAAGGACAAAAACCTTTTCCCTTCTGCAGTGCTCCTTCAACCAGAGTGTCCCAAGGCTAATGCTTTGATATCTTAGAACAGTTAAGGTTCCTCCGAAGATTGGCTAGTTCCAACCCCCGTTCAAAGCAGGCTCAGCTGGACCAGTCTGCACAGCACCATTGCAGTTCAAGTTTTGAATGTCTCCAGGGGTGGAGACTCTACAATCTCTGGGTAACCTGTTGCAGTGAGATAGTCACTGGTAAGGAGTGTCTTGGAAATTCATTCAGCTGGGGGTGAGTCTAGCAGGGTGGCTGACATTTAGGATGAAGACAAACTTGCATGGAGACTGCTGTTCCAATCATACTTTTTTTTTTTTTCATTTCTGTTTTGCATGTTCTTTCTGTTAAATTAAGCATGCCTTCTTTTCAGAAAGCTCCCTGGTCACTACTAGTCAGACTCCTGAAGAAGAGACCCCAGGTGTCTGAGCACAGCTGGAGGCTGGCTGGTTCCTGGGAGGTATGGCATGGTCTTGCCTTAGGAGAGGAAAACAAGGAGGTTTTGTCTGTGGGACCAGAGGGGGGATAGCAGGACAGCTAACCCTGTCGCTTGTCAGGATGAATGCTGAACCATAGATTGAAGGGTATTTTTGATCTTTTGTGTAAAGAATTGCAACACCTGCAATTATTTGTGTCTCCTGGGAATGAAAGTCTTTACTGGGTCAGGATTCTCTAAAAACAGATATGTGATACACATGGTGTGCAGAACATTGGGAGCTGCCCATTGCCAGCGCTCACTGTTGTTCTTTGGTCCCTGGGGACTCCCTGAAAGACCATATGGGCAACAGGGTAGAGAGAAGACCGAGATGATGCAGGGTGCTGTTTGTCGGAACCTGGAATTTCCTTCCTGTGGGATGATGTCTCAGACTTAATATTATTTCAATATATTTATGTGGATCTCATTTCCTTTATTTTAGTGAAGAATAGTGTACGTTGATGATGCTCATCGCCAAGGGTGGATTACAGCTAAATGGGGCCCACATGCATCAAAATTTCCAGCTAAAGAAAGATAGGAATAAAAAATGTGTTAGTATTCTCTGCAAGGTGGATTTTTTGTCATATTCAGCCAAAATGCCCAGCTCCTTCAGACAGGCACATGGCACTGCTAATAGGATCATCAGTAAAGAAAAAAGGACTTCTTTTGTTTCTAATGGAACTGCGTAATTTGCTTCAATCGGTGCCCGAATCCAGTTTTTAAACATTGAAATGATTGCTTTCAGTTAAGTGTGTGTGTGCGCATGCATGCATATCTGTCTATCTGTATCTGGTGTCCCTGGACCAGATGACTTTTGTTATTGTAGAATGATTCCAGTTAACAGGGAACCTAATAAATGTATGGTGATTTTGAACTTTTTCTAGCTGACTATAGAAATGGTATATGCTTTCAAATGGAGTTTAGTCACCAAAGTTTTCCGAGAACCACTTTGGTTGTGATGATGTTTTGTAATGTAACATGTCGATCCTCTTCTTGACAGATGTGGCACTGCTAAATAAATGGCTTAAGTTTGTACCAGAGACTGAATAAGGAGTTTCACTGCAGAGAACTGGAATTATGTTCATATATTATTTCTTGTGTTTCTTTGGGAGAGGTGATTACTTATTTGAGATAGCTGTAACACATGCTGGGAAATGGGACCTCCTTATTCAGCAGTGAAGGTGGTTATACCTTCTGCTTTCATTCTGATCATTTACATTGTCAATATGTCTTCTCCACCTACTAATATATAACTATAACATTAGGTAAAAAAGCATGAAAAATTATAACGTTGTTTTGGGATGGGAATATGTTTTTGCTAAAGTCTGTCCTTGCTTCTTTTCGAGGGACTTTCTCTGGTACTGGTGAAAATGTCAGCCTCAGTGTTTTCCCTGATGCCCATGAGATTGTGGTACATGGAAGTGAACTGTTTCCCTTTCATTCTGTGTGTATGCACTGATAGGAATAACACACTTCTCTTAAACATAAGCAGGTCTTGATCTGGGCCAGAAAATGTATTAAACTTAAGGCTCTGTCGTTGTGTCCCCCCACCCCTTGGGTTCGTGACGGTCTGAATTCACATGCTGAAGCAGAAGATAGTAGGAGTCCATGTAAACTACAGTGCCATTTAAGCTCCTTCACATTAGTTTTGGTAAGCTTGAGTTCCAATAGGGATAATTTTTTTAAATTTTTTTTTAAATATGTTTTTCCTCCTTACAGGAAAAAAATATGATTTTTATTTATGCTGCCTCCCCCCCCTTCAGGCTTCCCTTGATGCTAAAAGGATTGTTTGCTTACTTTTACTCTTTGATCATTCTGCAGAGGAAAGGTTATGCATGGCTGCTGTCTTGAATTTTGCCCCATGGCAAAAACTATGTTACATTCACTGTGCAGTGTTAGTTTATATTCTGAAACTGATAGCAGGTGGTTATTTCTGCAGTTAGCAGATCAGAATCTTGTTTTTGCTACTTATTGAACATCTGCTCTTAAAACTGCATTGTACCTTTGGGAGTAGATTAGGAATTTAAGACTGTAGTTTGAGTTACTTCCTTAGTATCTTTAATCATTCTTGACCTTATAAAGTACTTAGTAAAATTAGAGGAAAAAGCTGTTTTCCAGCATTCATACTTTGAACTGCTAATTGTGACGTGGAAGTTAAATGTTAAACTGCCAAATGCAAATGCTTTGATTCCCCTCCCCCCCGTTTATTGGTTTGAATCCATGAATTACTCTCCACCAGACTTTAGCCAAGTGAACATAAGTGAGTTCCCCTAGTGAGACTAATGTATACGCTGTGTCATTAGATAGTCAAAAGCCATCTTGTGGCAAGTCCTAGAAAGAATTTAATTAGGAAGCATGAGCTTTATTTACATAACCAGGAAAAGCTATGGGAAACTTTTCCTGTTCCTATAGTTTATGTCTAGGAGGTAAAGAGGAACCTGGCCTATAGAGTTTTGCAGCAAGACTTTTGTTCCTCCTTTAATCATGGGCACTTACCAGTTTATGTGAGGATGCGGGGATGTTGTATCATCTTTGCATCAAAAAAATAAACCAATATGTTTAAGTGAGATTAAAAACTTATTGGGGAGGAGCCACCCTGTTTTAATGTTTGCTGCAAAGTGGAGAACAGGTGCAGAGCATTGACCTTGGCTGCACTGCCTCAGCCTGTGTGGCAGCTAGGTAGCTGTTTTCCCTGATGCGTGCTGGAGTGTGGTCCTTGGCCAGTTCATCTTGCTGCCTGCCAGTAGGGAAGTGACATTTTGGGGTAGTTATGTCTCCCAGCTGCAGCTCTGTGTGAGAAGATAAATAAATGCCTCAACAGTGACACACAGCCCATGGAGAGGAGTGATGGAGGGCAGGCTGGTGTACTGATTTTTGTAATGTCCCAGTGTGCCAGTTTTCAGTGCTGTCTTAGGTGTGAAATCCCAGGATCCTGAGATTTAGCTGCAGATTTGCTACTCGGTGGAGTTTCAATGCTGGGGTGCATATTAATGCTATTAACTCCCCTTGAGGTTTATTAAGGGGTGTATTTTTGCTCTTGAAAAAAATCTTAAAATGAATAGTGTCCGTTCTCATAGTCTAACCAGAATTTGTAATTGACACCATAACCCACAAAGGAAGTAACAAAAAAGATTTAAAGCAATTGAAAAGTACAACAGCTACATGTACAAGTCACTACACTAGAATAGCAAGAATGCTAACAAATAAGGCATATTGGAAGATGAAAAGTCAGGGTGTGAACTGTATGACTAGGGGAAAAGCTTCTGTTTTTATTTTGGAAAACAAGAGAAGCCATGTGATTTCTCATTTCTGCAAACTGAGGGGTTAAACTGAGTTCAGGTATCTTCAGGAACTGATGGCCTGTATCTTATTTCTCCTTAATTCTTGTCTAGAATTGGCTGGAATTACTGGTAAGGAGTGGGAAAGGAGGATTGAAGTGCCTGATTTGTTATTGGGTTCACCAAGATTTTGTTTAGTATTGCTATATTATTGATATAGTGTCATGTTGGCGTTGGCCTTGCATGGGGGACGTGTGCTTTTCTTCAGGTGCTGGGTAGCTGAATGAAAGAGTGGTGGGTGGAGGTGAGCTGGCTGTGTGCCAGTGGGGAGGATGAATAGGAGGAAAACAGGGTCTTCGGAGACCCTCTTTACAAGGAAGGAGGAATGGCTAAAGATTCCCTCAAAGGAACGGTGGATGAAGACTCAGAAGAAAGGAGAGGCTGGAAACTTGGCACTCTGGAAATGCAACAAAGGCTCATTGTCTGTGGTTCTGCAATTGTAGAACGGGTGTAGGGCTTGCAGAACAGATGAGGAGGAAGATGTCCCACCAGAGACTGCTGAAGCTCAACTAAGTGTCTGCATGAAGGAAAAAGAGGGTGATAGTTATCAGAAGCAATCTCCTGTGGAGGATGGGGGCACCTATTTGCCAACCTGACTTGATGTCCTGGGATGTTGCAGGGAGATTGTGGAAGCTTGTCCAGGTTTCTGGCTGTGCTGCTCATCCACGTGGTGACCAGTGACACTGCCAAGATGACCCTGAGTCCTGAGTGTAACAGAAGTACTGCACTCGGGGGCCCAAGTGGTGTTTTCGCCAGTCCTTCTTATGAGAGGAGGGGTGTTTTTATTTATATTCTCCCCTCACGCACACACCTCCTTTCAACCTATGTGATTCTGTGACATTGGCTAGAATGACAGCATAAAGTTTGGGGTTATAAGTAACCCACTTTGTTTTCAGTTTCTGTAGGTCCTGCAGGATTAGGAAAGAGTCAATGTTCTGGTTTAGTGTTGGGTTTGTCCCCTCATTAAGGTTATGGTCTGGGGAAAGATGACTTGAAGAGCCATGCTTGTTATGCTAGCCTAGATCAACCACAGTGATCGGGAGGGATAAGAGTTGAGATTACAGTATGTATTTGGGAGAAAAAAGCTTGAGGAGGCTTCTGGATAGATGAGAGAGACTTGCTCATAACACAAGACAAATACATTGGTTCTTAATGTAGTTATGGCTCCCTGGGCATGGTTATGGTTAGAGTTATCGTCTGAGTTAGGAGCTGAGGAGGGGGAGGGGAAGTGTAAAGTGTTGGCATTATTGTTGTGTTCTTTTCTAGCTGTGAGAATGAAGAAATGTGTTGGTGTCCACAGGGGCCAGTGGCTTACATTCAGTTTTCTGTACAGGCCTGTCCCCTGGCTGTGATTAAGGTTAGTCCCTAGGGGTGGCGTGGATTTAAGGTTTAGGAAAAAAGGATTGGGAAGTCTGTTTGCCTTGCAGGAGGCCTAATAGTTTAGGGATTAGACCCTGACATCAGTTACGGTAAGGTTAATGTTTGGGGGAAAAAGTTGCTTTGGATCAATGTATTCTGTATACTTTTGTTGTGGGAATAAGTGAATTTAGAGTTGGTGTTTAGGACTTAGAAAGAGAAGACTTGAAAAGGCACTAAAACCAGAGGACGTGAGGTTCAGATTTTCTGTAGAAATCTCTATTGATGATGGGTGGGGGATGAGGAGCTTGTACTCTTTGTTACTGTGATAAGTGTTCCTGTGTCTGGCACTGAAGATGGTACTAGGGTTTGGAAATCCAGTGCTTCACAAGCAGTGTTTATTGCTGAATTGTACAGGGCCCACAGGTTTAGGGAGGAGGCTGTTGCCATTTGGGGATGATGCCTTATGCTCTGTTTTACTTTAGAGATTGCTCTACTGTGTGCAAGCAGGATTACGAGTAGGTCAGGGGATTAGTACGTGATTGAATTCAACAACCTCGAAACTCTACATTCTCCAGTAAGGCCTGCAGGCTTGGAAAAAAGTCTGTGGTCAGCAGGAGGGCAACATCTTACAGTCTCTTACATGGTACAGCTCATCTGTTATTTCTGATTATGGCTAGGAAATGTAACGGTTCAGGCACTCAGGTCACTGCTGGATTCTGCTGCTTCTGCTGAGTTAAGAGGTTTGTTGTCCAGGGAACACCAAGACATTGTGTGCTGCTTTTAGTTTGGAGAGGGTTTCTGTGTCTAGAATGCTTTTATGACAAACTCCAAACAAATCCTAGTTTGAGTCCAATCTTGATGCTGGATTCTATGAGCAGTAGCCTTTCTACTCATTTTAGTTCTGCAGTGTGTTTAGTTCTGCAGTGTGTTTAGTTATGCAATGTGTTCTTTTTTGACTGCATCTGCTAGTTAAAATTGAGGCTAGCGTTTGGAACAATTACACGTCCTGCAATAAGAGATGGGAAGAGGGTTGGTGTCGGTGGGTAGCAGTGTATTCTGTTCTGATGTGTACAAGGCACCTCTGTGTACTGCAGCTGGAATAGCTTGGAGGTTAGCTTTCAGGTTTCGAAACCGAAATATTCAAGGACCTCTTTTCTGGTGGGTTGTACAGGCTTAAAAAGTCAGGAGAAGGAGTAGTGTCAGTAGGGCCCAATGTCTGATAATCTCTTTTATTGTGGAAATGATCCCTTACTTGGTGAGGATTTGAATTGAAGTTGCGTCTTGGGAGTGGAAGACATTGAGAACTCCAGCTACTTCTAACCTGTGCAGATCCTACAGATGCAGAAGAGGGATTTATATTGGTGGAGCATGTGTATTATTATCTTCTGTTATAGACTGATCCTCCTGGATTGAACTGGGGCTTGGGGGGTCATTGTGGTTAGGGGTAAAATTTGGAAATGTGAATTTGCTGCTGGACCTTGTGCTAACAAAGAAAGAAAGACTAGTTGGGGGTGTGAAGGCTAGGGGTAGCCTTGGCTGCAGTGAGACTGAGATGGTGGAGTTCAGGATCCTGTGTGGAAGAAGCAGGGCAAAAAGTAGAATTACAGCCCTGGACTTCAGGAGAGCTAACTTTGGCCTCTTCAAAGACCTACTTGGAAGAATCCTATGCGCTAAGGATCTAGAAGGTGGGGGGGGTCCAAGAAAGCTGGTTAATATTCAAGCACCATTTTCTCCAAGCTCAAGATCGGTGCATCCCTATGAGTAAGAAATCAAGCAAAGGGAGCAGGAGACCTGCATGGATGAGCAAGGAGCTTCTGGAAGAACTCAAATGGAAGAAGGAAGTTTACAGAATGTGGAAAAAGGGACTGGCCATTTGGGAGGAATATGTATGCAGGGATGCAACGAGGAAGGCTAAGGCCCACTTGGAATGAAATCTGGCAAGGAATATCAAGGACAATATGAAGGGCTTTTTCAAGTACATCAGTAGCAAAAGGAAGACTAGGGAAAATGTGGGCCTGCTGCTGAATGAGGTGGGTGCCCTGGTGACAGAGGATGCAGAGAAGGTGGAGTTACTGAATGTCTTCTTTGCTTCAGTCTTTACTGCTAAGGTTGGCCCTTGGAAATCCCAGACCCTGGAGGTAAGGAAGTAAGGAGTCTGGAGAAAGGAGGACTTTTCCTTGGTCGAGAATGATTGGGTTAGAGGTCATTTGCACAAACTCGACACCCACAGATGCCTGGGCCCTGATGGGATGCACCTATGAGTACTGAGGGAGCTGGATGATGTTACTGTGAAACCACTCTCCATCTTTGAAAAGTCATGGAGAACGGGAGAGGTGCCTGAGGACTGGAGGAAAGCCAGTGTCACTCCAGTCTTCAGAAAGGGTAAGAAGGAGCACCTGGGAAACTACAGGCCAGTCAGCCTCACCTCCATCCCTGGAAAGGTGATGGAACAGCTCATTCTGGATGTCATTTCTAAGCATGTAGAAGAAAAGGTTATCGGGAGTCATCAATAGGGATTCACCAAGGGGAAATCATGCTTGACCACTCTGATAGCCTTCTATGATGGCATGAATGGCTGGGTGGATGAGGGGAGAGCAGTGGATGTTGTCTACCTCAACTTCAGCAAGACTTTTGACATTGTCTCCCATAACATCCTCATAGGTAAGCTTAGAAAGTGTGGGTTAGATAAGCGGACAGTGAGGTGGATTGAGAACTGGCTGAATGGCGGAGCTCAGGGTTGTGATCAGCAGTGCAGAGTCTAGTTGGAGGCCTGTAACTAGCGGTGTTCCCCAGGGGTCAATACTGGGTCCAAGTCTTAGTCAACATATTCATCAGTGACCTTAATGAGGGGACAGAGTGTACCCTCAGCAAGTTTGCTGATGACACAAAACTGGGAGAGGTGGCTGACACACCAGAAGGCTGTGCTGCCGTTCAGTGAGACCTGGACAGGCTCAAGAGTTGGGTGGAGAGGAACCTAATGAAGTTCAACAAGGGCAAGTGTAGGGTCCTGCACCTAGGGAGGAATAACGCCATGCACTGATACATTTTAGGGGTTGACCTGCTGGAAAGCAGCTCTGCAGAGAGGGACCTGGGAGTCCTGGTGGATGACAAGTTAACCATGAGCCAGCAATGTGCCCTTGTGGCCAAGAAGGCCAATGGTATCCTGGGGTGCATTAAAAACAGTGTGGCCAGCAAGTCGAGGGAGATCATCCCCCCCTCTGCTCTGCCCTGGTGAGGCTACATCTGGAGTCCTGTGTCCTGTTCTGGGCTCCTCAGTTTGAAAAGATAAGGAACTAGTGGAGAGAGTGCAGTGGAGGGCTGTGAAGATGATCAAGGGACTGGAGCATCTCTCTTAGGAAAGGTTGAGAGACCTGGGTCTGTTTAGCCTGGAGAAGACCAATGCTTATAAATATCTGAAGGGCTTGTGTCAGGGTTGGGTTTGGGAGCTTCAAGCTGATGCAAATTATTTGGGTCCCAGAAGTTTAGAAAGAGGCCTGTTGCTGATAGGAGCCAAGTGCTGTGTGCTCTTTTGTGCAGTTGATGCGTACGTACCCTGTTTGTATCTGGTTTAGGGACAAGGGTGGAGAGTGCAAAGGTTCCAGGCCCCAAAGTGTTCTGTAGAACTGACAAAATGAGGAAGAGGCCAGGGGTTGGTTTGGGCTTAGGCCTGATGCTCTCTTCACAAACTAAAAGTCTTGAAATTTTCTTGGACCTTAAATGAAATGGGCAGTCCTGGTAACCATTGGGAAGAGGCACCAGCATAACCAGTTCTTGTAACCAAGCAAGGAACAACAGAGCAGTAGACCACCACTATGCTAATTTTCCTCAGTCTTATGCTATTAGATTTGACTCATTCGCATAAATCAGTTTCTGGATGCTGCTGGTGTTTGCTCCAAATGATACATGCTTCTTCAGTAGGAAGTTCTGGATGGAGTTTCCATTTAGTTGTCTCTGAGATGACTGGCTCCAGGGTTCTGGAGGAGCCTACCCAGAATCTTCTAAATAGGTTAACAGAGAATAATAATTGCTTTTGGGTCTTTTGCCTCTTCAAATATTTTTTTTTCCTCCTGCTCTGGCTGTCAGAGGCTTTGGTTACACTCATTTTTCAAAACACTAATCTGAAATAAGTTCAATGTGTGTGACTGGAATATGAAAATGCCACTGCTGCTAAATACCTTTTCTTAATTTGACTTTTTTTTTTTTTTAACTTAAAGCAGGATTTAAATGCAAATTCTCATTGTTAAGTCATGAAGTGGGCTTGTGATACATGTTTTATCACTCCTAGCACACACGCTTCCCCTTCCGCTTTATTTCTCACACAAACAAGTTAGTTGTTGCTTCCACAAAAAGTCTTGTCAATGAGTTGTTATTTCAGACTAGTGAGCTCATAGCTGTCTGCTGGCAGAACTCAGCTCTGACTTCATACAAACTAAGGCTGTTGCCAGGATATTTTGTCTAATACCTGAGCCTTGAAGGAAGCTCTGTTTTACAGAATAAGAATCAAACTGCTATCAGTGATGTTCCCAGTGGCTTTGACTACAAACATCACATCTGTCTCTTCAGACCAGCCTGTCTATATATGTGATGCAAATTTATGGGAGGAGGAATATGTGTCCAGAGCTAGACTGGGGCTAAGGAAAGCAGTAACTTATTTTCTAAGCTCAATTAATTGCAAAGCTAGTGCAATGGTGGTGGTTGATCCTGCTACCTGTGGAGAGCTTCAGAGGCTTTCAGGTTTGCTATGCTGTCTGCTGCAAGGTGCATAATTTGTTATTGCACTCCGGTTACAGGCTGCATCCTTATTTGAATACAGATTGCCCAACCACTGAGGAGCAAGTGAATCTAAATCACAAGTGATAAGCATAAATTCAGTGTACCACAGAGGAGACTTGCTGAGGAGAAACATGGCTCGAGTCTCTCAATTATTTTTACCTCTCCAGTAGAGTGAGATCTCTAAGGGAAGGCAATTGCGTATTGCATCTAACAGCAGTAATCACCCACCTGACAAATCTGACCAGCTCCTGTTGCTGCTGCAGAACGTGTGGCCAAGTTGGTAACTACACATGTGCTTTCAGAACAGCCCACAGATAAAGAAAAACATCTGGTTGTAACAGTTTGGGCACATAGCTGGACCGAAACACCAACCTTTTCTGCTCCTGAGGATGTATTTCTTCCAGATCTGCTGAACCGACAAAGGCATATTTCTTCCAGGTCTCTTGAACTGACAGCGCAGATGGATCTATAAAGGGCTATAAAGCTGTGCGAACTCTGGAATAGAAGTTAAGAATGTAGTTGGAGGAAACCAACTAAGGAGTCAAAGAAACTGAGATTTCAGCTTGTTAGATCTTGTATCAGGTTACGTGATCTGAATAGGTTAATGAAACGCTTTAAAACAAAAGTCCTACCCAACTGTTACAAGGCAGAAATAGTTTATGCTGAAATGGTCCTATAAGGTGTCTGTCAGCTGTCTCGGGTGGTTACGTTTGGAGCCTGCGAAAGAAGGGCTGCTAACTGAAAACATCCTCAGTGGCTGTGCTAGCTCAGAAACCCTCTGTTATCTGCTCTGCTGATTCTCCCAGGCAGCAACTGAGAAACTGGCAGATGTTTAAGAGAGCAGAATGATGTCTCAAATGAGAACTAGTCTCTCAGTTTTTCCATGCAGTAGTTATCTCATTACCTTTATTTCATTTATTTAAGAAATCCCTCTAGTGGCTATTTACTTATATGACATTGGCTGTTTGGTTGCAGCTGATCTTGCACATCAGTTGCTGCTGTTGTATGGATTTCAGATTAAACTCTTGATGGGTTATTTGAAAGGCTTCAGAAAAAGGGCCTGAGACAGTTTCAGATGAAAACTAAAAAAACCTTTTTTTTGAGTGGCAAGCAGGTGATTCTAAAAATCTTTGAATTACTTATGGGGGTATTAAGTGATGCTTTGCCTGCGGTATATAGTAGGTCAGATTAAATGATCTGTTGGACGCCTTTGAACAAAACTTCTAAGAAACTTGGTAGCTTCAGCAAAGAAATTGAAGTAAGGAATTAGGTTTAATTTTCTGTTTGTCTCTTTATACATGTAAAATCCAAAGTCTCCAAAGACAGCTGATGTTATTTTACATGAAGTGGACACATGTTTTGTAACATATGAAACAGTTGTCACAAGTCATATGCCACTGCCTTTTGTAGTGCTGGGATTGTGGTTAGGGCTGTGTTTATTGCTGACAAAGGGAGAGCCTGGGATCAGTTTCCTGCAGGCTCAGCTGAGGGACTGTGAGTTCATTGAAGCTGGACTGTCACTTGCTTCTCTGTGCTTTCATCCCTACCATAGCAATGCCTTGTGATGGGTTCATCAGCTATTCCAAAAATCCGTTTTTCCAGCCTTTGAAATTGCCTGAAAGCCCCAGGGAGCTCAAATATCCAGGCACAGGAATGCTGCTGGACAAGTGTTGGGATGCGTGCGAGGGCTGTTTGGGTCAGAGCATGTCCCTGCTGGGACAGTCAAGTCCAATGTCTGCAGATGTGTGTGGGAGTCTCTCCACTGAGGTTAGAAAGCACTTACCTTGTGCACTTCATCCACTGGCAGTGGATATATCTAAGCTGTGAATCTTTTCCCATTGGAAATGGCATGGTTACCTGCAAAATAAAGGAGTACATGTATTTTATGGGGCTTCTAGTTAGCCAGTTTACTGGGAAGTGCCTACTGAGATTAAGTGTCCATTTCCTCTCTTTGTTTACATCAAGACTATAAAGGGGGGAAAAAATTAGCTATCCTCAAACTGTGCATTTGTGGTCAGGATTAAACCTTAAGTAGTTAAAATAAATTGTGTATTTGCATTCTTCTCCACGTGCAGTTACCACACTTGCTGATGCAGCCTTCAGTGCTCCTATTCTCCCTGAAGCTTGCACTTCTCCCTGAAGCTTGCACCTCTCCAACTGATGGCTCCTGAAATCCGCACAAAGAGGGCAAACCAGTAGAAGTGAGAATTGCGATGTTGTATATTGTAATGGAAGCAATCCTATACTTTGTGTAGATGTCGCTTCGTTTCCATGATCCCTTTTCCTCAGTTGGGGATGAGAAATACACAGTGTTACTTACAGAAGGCTGCAGAGCTATTAGCTTACAAGATCAGAGAAATGTTGAGAACTCACTGGTTTTCTTTCTCTTCTCTTTAGATTTAAGTCAGCCATCAACACAGCAACAGTTTTCTATCAGTTTGAGTCTGGAGTCAGTCTTCTCCAAGAAAAAGTGTGTTCTGACTCTGGCATCCATAGTATGTCACATGTGTTCACTGAACAGTAGCCATGTGTCCCGCACGTGTGTGCCCATGACTCCCTCCATAAGAGAACCCGTGTGGATTCCTATATCTGTGGGTGAAACGTGAAATCACAAATGAAAGAGATTGAGACTCGGAAATTTTAGCTAGCCCAAAGTATTTGAAAATTAGAAGTAGAAATGCTTTGCTTACCCATAGCTCCGTTAAGTGATGAGGTGGTTTATGATGTAGTGTTAGTTCAGAGGACCATGTTATTCTGTACCATTGTCTGTATGAGATGACAAAAATGGTGGGTTTTTTGCCACCAGAGTGCTGAGTTAGGCAGCAAAAACAGAGGTTTAGCTGCCTGGTTTGACAGCTTGCTTAGAAGCACGCCCTTCAAAGTACAAAAAAATGAAAGGCAGTTAATAAACCAACTCAGAATCACAGCTCTCTGTCACCTGCACCCCTTCTGCCTGCAAGGCTGGAGATGGGGAGAGATCTCCAGGTCAGCAGAGGACGGAATCTGTTGAGCAACAAACTCAACAGATTTGGGTCTGATTTTGAGACACTACAAGAGTATTGAGTCATTTTTAGCACTGTGGAGGCTGGAGTCTGGGCCTCAGCTCTTGGGTAGAGTTCATCCACTGTTTCTTACAAGTGTGTGCAAAGTATTTATAATCGTGGAGCTGTTTGGGTTGTTTAAAAAATAAATCTAGAACTGCATGTCCAAAAACCCAGAGCTTTTTTTCAGTGATGAAGGCAAAATACTTGGACATGAAAAGAGACTTTGCCTTTGAGCTTGTGAGAGTTTCTTAAAAGCACCATGTAGGAAAAGTTGTTCTTGAGGTTGCCATGGCCACAAATTTACCACTAGTCTGACAAATACTCTGTGAATGTGTTAAGTAAACTGCTCTACCAAAGCTGAATATCAGTAGTCTATTTCAGTGTATGTTTTGGAAGGAGTGTAGGCTTGTTGTATCATTCCCACCCCTGACACTCCTTTTTTGTGACTTGAGAAAACCCGTTAATCTCTCTGCTTTTGTTTTCCTGTCTGTAAAACCAAGCTATGATGCTGCTTCAATGCAGTGCTCTGGGAGGTTGAGACCTTTGCCATGGATTTGAGGGGCCTCAGGGCATGCCCTCTAACCTGATTGACATTACCTGATTCCCAGAGGTACTTTGCAGATGAGTACACTTAGTTGTTCAAAGTGAGAACACTGTAAAATATGTCTCTGTTAGAAATTAAAAAAAAATTGTAGTTTCTAAGTTAACTATTTCATGCTTGCAAAGTGTTGTTCATGTCCTGTGTCCGCCCCCCCCCCTCCATTTCCGTTCAAAATGCTCTCAGCATATGCGGTGTTTAAGCTTTCTTAAGCTTAACTGTGGTGAACAAAATTACAGATGACATCCAGGAAAACTCTCTACTTCATATGTAAAGGTTGAATATTTTTTTTTCCTGCTTGGCTGCAGTGGTTATTTTTCTGATCTCTGACTTAATTATGTATAAAACATTTTCAGCTGTTTGCCAGCATATATGACATAACCCATTTATTTTGAAGCACTGTACCATTCCATGCAATTCAGAGAACCTCCCTTTTCCAGGCTGCTTGGGAAAGGTTGGGCCAAAATTATGCAGTCTCAAGTTCCATGCTGTCTTCAACAAAGTAACTCTAAAATAACTTACTGATGACTGTAGGGTTTAGCTTAATGTTGGCGAAAGCAAAAATTGGCACTAAGTGCTCTATGCCAAATGAAACCAGTGCCAGTGAGAGGACAATGATCTTAAGAGTCTTTTCTAACCTAAATGATTCTATGGTAATGAAACCCACTATGTTTGTTTGCTGTGAGTTTGAAATAGATGGAGAGATGTACAGTCTGATGTCATTTGATGCTGCATATAACTAACTTCATCTTGTAGGTTTACAGAATGCATTGATTGGGGTATTAAACTATTGTGGGGGTGGTTTATTCTGGAAGGGAAGGGCTGATTGTATCCCTAGCTTTGGTTTTGCTTTTTTATTGCTGATTCCTTGATCCCAGAATACAGGAAGGTAAGCGACTTGTCCTTTTCGAGGACTCTCTGAAGCCCTGATAATCCCCGAAAAGACAAAAATCTTTTATTCCTGACTCTGTGACTAACTAGGGTGCTTTAGCCTTTGGCTATGCCACTTTGTGGAGTGTTGGTGGAACAGACTGCATCCCAGCCATAGCCCTGGCTGGCCCCTTCTGTGACCTCTGTGTGGTTGGGTGGTGGAGACTGAGTTTAGTGCAGGTGGTGAAGAGGAGCATCTGCTAACTGGTCAGAAGATGAACACAGAGGGGGAGTCAGGCCCCAAATGTCAAATTTAGCTTGACAGTGTAGGGAAGACATGATGTAGCAAAGACTCCAAGCTTCCTGAAGTCACTGAAATGCTTGGAAATAGAGACTGAATTAATTAAGTCCATGGAGGTGGCATGACTAAGTCCCTGAAGCCTGGATGGTGAGTGCAGTACAACGTAAGGTGTAGGCTTATCCACATGTGAGTACTGAACAATAGCTAAGGAGACAACCTGACTACCAAATCTTCCCTTCCTATGGTTACCCTGCTGATTTGGTAAACCTCTGCTGCAGAGATGAGAGCTCTGTAGCCATTTACCATTTTGTCATTTGGAGGCAGTAACTAGTTGGAGCCATGTTGAACATTTGATTTATTTTTAATTTTCCTGCATTACCTTTTCTGTATGGTTCTTTATAAAGTTAATGCAAACTGTAAAGCCAGTGCACGTACCTTTCCTTGAAGACAGGTTGTCCTGGCCTGCACCCATCACGTCCTTTTATTTCCTTACCACATGGCAGGCAGCAGCATCTTGGGATGTATGTTTTGTGATCATCTTTTAGCTGTGTGTTCAGCCTCCTTCATGTGGCTCCCATCAGCAGCAGCCATTGTAAACGCCTTGGATATCTTTGGAATAAGCCGGAGATGGGTGGATTTTGTGCCTCAGTCTTCCCAGGAGCATCTGATACACATCTAATTTTTGCTGTTGTGTTTTTAAGTGTCTTTGTCTGTTTTTGATACTGTGAGTCAGATTCAGACCTGTTGTAAAAAGTGGACAGACTTTTTCTTTGGTGGAGAAAGGTGTTAGCGCTGTGACTTCTTGGAGGGCTGTGATGTTTCCCACCAGCTGTGCACCTGAGTGGCTAAGAAGGGGCCTCAGCACATGGCAATGCTTCTGTATGGGGTAAATAGTGCAAATCCTCTATCAGCAGTGATGCGACTTGCCTGTGAGATGGCATCTGAACCTCCAGTATTCATTTGGAGCTATGAGCTTTTAGGCCACATTTTCCTCTGGTTTCTACCCGTGCATTCTTGTTTGTGCTCTTGGTGTACAGCTGGCTTAGGGGTGTGCCCAGCAGCGCTGGGACATGTCTGTGAGGAGGCAGGCTGGCGATCTGCTAGGCACAGCCTGCTGATGAAGACATGATCATGGTCCTTTTCCTTCCCCCACCTCATGCTGTGCTCTAGACAAAGCCTTTAACTGGCATTTCTTCTGGCTGTCAAAGAGAGAACAACATTTCTCTTGCCTGCAGACTCAAGACTGATCCTTCTTAAAGGTCGTGCTTCCAGAAACATTGGAATTGGTTGCCCCTTAGGACAGGTCTAAGGCTCAGAGCTTTATGGTCTGTAGAAGAGGAGGTGCTCTGGCAGCAGGAGGAAGGCCAACTTGCTTACAGATTTCCCTGTGATGGTCTGTGGTGGGGACTCTACATAGATGAGCTTTCTAGGCTGGTGCCTGTATCCTTTGTGAAGTACAAGACAAAAACATGGCAACTTTCCTCCTTGTGAGGAATTTGTTACAGGTCCCTGGTTGACTTTTACTTGCTGTACCTCCTGGCCTTATTTTAAAAGCAGATTCTCTGTTAACGCTTTCCATCCCAAAGGATGCTCAGTTGCCAATACAGGGGCTGCAGAAGAAGCAGCCAAGAAACTTTACTTCTGTTTCTTCTCTGTGACTGTACTAAATGTTATAAGTACCTGGGGCTTTATTTTCTTTACGCTTGCCCAGTTTGCCTGTAGGCACCCAGTAACTCGTAGCACTCCCAGGGAAGTAGGGGTGTTTATTATGTGCCTGTGCCAGCCTTGATCCTGTTATCTTGCACTGTAAGAATAAACTCAAGTTATTGCTAGTGTCAAAAGTTATGAGTTTCTAGGTGTACAGATGCCTTATGGTGCTGCCTGCTGAGCTTGTGTGGGGGATCATGTGGTAAAGTTTTAGATGGGGGCACTGATTCCAATGAGGGTGTTGGTACTGATCCTTCTAGCACAAGTGGAAGGGGAAAGGTATTCTGTCAGCTGAGCGTAAGCCCAATACTTTTTTCCTGTGGGAATGCAGATGCCTGTATAGCAAACTTTGACTTAGGTATGCTAGGTATTTTTTTAAGTTACCTTTCACAAACAAACTAGAAATAATCCACTGATGTCTGCTTTTTACAGTTTGAGAACTGCTGTTTTCTCGCCATCCTGAAGTTGAATTACTTTGAAAAAGTCTTGCTAACTTTGTCTGCTTCTGTAAGTCTGATACCTGGTAGAACCCACCCACATACCTGAGATTGACCTGCTCTAGTAATTAGGAAGGACCCTTCTTGGCTGGGTTTAGATTTGTCTTTGTATTCTGTATCATCCACGCCCAGTGGCAGCATTGATATCAGAGTAGAAAGAGATTCACATGGATAAGCAATGAGGAAAAACTTACTGAATTGTTGTAACTGCTTTTGCCTGCGCAAGGCAAGCCTGGAGCTCTACCTCAGGGTCTTAACCTTTAAACTTGGCAAAATTCCCTGTGTGAGAGCATGGCAAAGAGAGCTTTGCATTTGACAACAATATTCCATGCTTTGACAGCAGTGCTGGGATTTCTCCATGTGTCTCTGATGATCTATCCATCTGGTACATGCTCCTGCCACAGCCCTCTCCATGCCCAGACAGTGAATCCTTTCATGAAGAAGAAGTGCAGAGTCATATTTCTGAGTGCAAATTGGCCAGGGGATTTATTTGTAGTGTAGGCTTGGCCAAGCTAATTTCTCTCAACAGCTATGCTGCAAGTGAGCCACGCAGAGCTGGAACAGGGAAGGTGTAAGCGAATACCAGTGTGTACATTGCCAGCAGACAGAGGAACTGAGGACTGGCCCTCGTCTATTGGAGGGCAGGTTATGCAGAGGGCCAGGAGTTCTTTAGCCAGATGCTGAGTGTCCTCCACTTTGTCTTGGTGTCTTTCATGATTAGACACTTCCATAGGATGTTGCAACTGAATTATAATGCTTTGCACCAGGCTTATTGGCCTGTGTGCTCCAGGAGTGCTAAGAAGAATCTTAGCCCTCTGGAAGTTGATGGGATACTTCTCATGGCTGCTGGTATTGCCTCTGGGATACTCTCTTTGGTCATACTGCTACACTTGGGCAGTCCTGAACTTGGGATGGTGGCTGAGTCCACCTCTTTTCCTGCCTACAGTTCCTCTTTTCCAAGCCTTTGTGGGCAAAGCCATGTTGTTGCTTCTGGTGGAATGGATACATGCCCATGAGGTGCATGTTTGCCTCAGCTTTTTCTGACTCTGTGTGGGTGTTGATTGAGGGAGCCTTCTCAGGAGTTGGGCACTAGGGTTGCAGGAAAGCATGGGGTCCCTTCATTAAGCTGTGCAGGATCAGTACAGAGCACTGTAATATGACTGTTGTCCAAAATTTGCAAGCTGTTGCTCAGTGAGTGTGTACCTGAATCCTCAAGGTCTTCCAGACATGCAGAACTGGCATACCTCCTAGCATTTGTGCCACGTTTTTCAGAAATCACTGCACATATGTGAAATGTTTTACTGTTGAGGTTTTCTTTGTGATGCCTCTGTGCACCTGAGTATGTAGGCGGGTAGCAACTTGTTGGAGACTAGGTCTGGAGGGCTTGGTGCTGTTGTCCTACTGACAGTCCTATGCAGCCTGTGGCAACAGCAAAGGAATTCCTGGTCCACTGGAGAGGCACAGGGTCTGGATGGAAATCTGTCCTAAATGCAGAACCGACTTCAAGTAGGTACAGTGAGGTGGCAGTCCTGTTGCCTGGTGTGCACAGGGGTTTTGTTGAAAGACTGCTAACAAAAAGCAGTGGCTTTGCTGTAGAGTGGTCCTGGTTTGTTTAAACCAGGCTAGAGGCTAACCAAGTGGCAGGAGAAGTACGTCCTTGAAGTTCAGGGGCACTGGGGACTCTCATTGTGTTTGCCTGATGGCTCTTTTGTTCTGTGTTCCTTACCCTCTGACTGACTCCCTTTGGAAGCCTGCAAGTCACTCGAAGAAAGTCTGTGGGGTGCTGAGAGCACTTCATGCAGCACAGCTTGTTTGTCTAACCTACTAGTCCTGTTGCATGGACTAGGGGGAGTCCCAGCAGTTTGGTTACATTGGGTTTATACCTGTGCTTTCAATAGAAGAAAGTCTGATTTGAAAATGAATGCAGATCAGGGACTTAATGATATGTGACAGTGACGCGTCTTTATTGCTTGGGCTCCACCTGCATAGCTGCTTGAAGGGAAGGATTATGCTTTTGGAAAGATAAATGAAAATTGTAAACTGCTGAATAGAGTGAATGGATTTCCTCAAATATTGGGAGGCCAGTGAACTGTAATCTGAAGCTCACTGGAGGTGAAAGAAATCCCCTGTGTATTTCAGCGATGTTTGCATCAGACTGTGTACAGAGATTGGAAGTTTCAGGGAGTCTCCTACTGATGTGAAAATATGAAATATCCTTGATTTTCAGTGACTGCTTAACTTTGACCACCTCCTGCCCTTCTGCACATACCTATTTTTCTCTTTTCAGAGGGAAAATCTTTCTGGATAGCCAAGCATCCTTTGCCACTTTGCTTGTAGGAAGAAGAGTTTATGGCCTGTTCTTACATTTCTCTTGTGGTTCTTCCCTACTTTGAAGCAGATATCTTCTCCAAATGCTAAATTTGGGTTTCATCTCAGAGAACACTGTTACTAGCACTCATTGAGTTCTTCCTCTGTCTTGTTCTGGTTTGAGATGCAAATCATTGTGTTCCTATTCTATATTTCCTATGCCCTCAAAGAAAAGCTGACTGAAAACCTGGGAAGAATGTGTTTATTGTTGCATATCAGCAAAGTTTTCACATGAAAGGGTCAACTATTTTGTAAAACTCACTGTAGTGTCACACAAAACATCCTGCTGGTTTCCAGATCACAGAGCAGATTCTCAACTGGTTAAAAAAAAAAAAAAAAAAAAAAAAAAGAAGAGAGAGAATCTTCCTTTGCTCCAGAATTAGCTTGGTGTGTTTCTTATTGCTGCTTGAACTCTTCCATTAGTGACATGATTTAAAATGCTCCATTTCCATTTCCTATTCTTGCATTATTCCTGTCAGCCTGCACTGGACAAGTGACAAAAAATCGGTTTTATTTGTAGCTGTTTAATTGTACAGTATTTGGATTACAATAGAAAGTGTTTCTATGTGTGTTAAAATGACTTTGATTAAGTCTTGTAGGATATGATTGGAATGAAAATCCATTCATAATGGAAAGGAAGTCGTATTTCATATTTTAAGTTCCTAAAATTGTCTTGTCTGGTAAGATACATTCTTAAACACTTTGGAAGAATGGAGCATACCTGTCTCAGCCGTGTAACTTGCTTATGTTCGGCTAATCCTGTGCTCTTCAGATTGGCATAATCCTAACATAAATATTCCATTATCCTTTGCCTGCTTCAAAGCAAGGGAAGTCTGTTGATCCATACCAGTACTACAGTATGGACGATGGCTTTGTCCTTATCACAGCAAAGGAGAGATCTTGGTTTGCAGTAATAACAACAAGCCTTGGACCTTTATTGTAAGCTTGGAAACAAGGTGATGTTCAGGGAAAGGTGAGGAAGGTAAAGGAAGATGTAGAGAGGTATTACATTTTCTTTCCTTGCGTGTTGTAAAACCTACTTTTACCTTCTGAAATCTCAGTATTGTATTTGTGGAACTATAAAGAGTATATGATACACCTCTGGATGAAAGCTCTCATTGGGTGATGTGGGGGCTGGGAGTCAGGCTCTGTGTGCTTACTGATACATATAGGGCACAGCTGTAACTTTTTTGGGAAAAGGAAAAAAGTAAAAAAAACCAACAAACCTAAATTAAAAAAGTAAGCCACTGAGTGGAATGACTTGGGTCTGCCTTTCCCTCCAATACTGGGTGTCTAGTGGTCCATGATCCGAGTCTTCTTACTGGAGGCAAGGCATTCCGTGGGAGCCTTGCAGTCATTCTTCTACAAGCTTGGTACAGAGACTGAGAGCTTTTCAGATGTTTCTATTTTGGGAGACCCTTAGTAATGTGGTATGGACCCATATTCAATGTGCTCATTGAAAAATCAGCAGTAGTGAGCACCTAAATTTAAGCAGATTCTGCCCTTTAAAATCTATCCATTTTTTGTTACCAGAGCCAAAAATATTTTTAAATATCAGTGTTCCTTCCCAGCAGCTTACACACTTTCATTAATCTTGAACAGCTGTGTTAGCTGGTGTCTCAATTAGCATTGGTGGGAACAAGCTATCCCTTCAGAAATTACAGGACTGTTGCAATTAATTCCTCGTTTGAGCAAATTCATTTCAGAGGCTAGTCACAGCCCTGATCCTGTGCATATGACATTTCCTGGGCTTTCCTTATGGGATTTGTTCCCTTGAAGCCAAGTCTGCTTGGAAATATTTGTAAGGCCAAGTGCAGATGTGTTTTTTTTTTTCTTTTAAAGCTTTGTCTGCAGTGGGGTGACCATGGGGAGAACTAAAGCAAGACAAAGAGGGTACTTAGGACTGATGTGGCAGGAGCCTCTTTTGTACTGCAAGAGAATTCCCCTTGTATGGATGCCAGAGAAGCTGTTAAACATGGATTTTTGACTGTTGGCATGAGGCAGCCACAAACAGCCCTACCCTGATGGCTTTTCTGGGGAGATGGTGATACCCCTGTTGTGTCTGTGCCCACTGGGCTGAAGCATATACCTGTCATGGCACTGTACTATCAGAGACAACCTGAGGATCTTGGGGAATGAGAGACAAGAAAGTGAGAGATTTTGTGAGGTAGTGTGGAAAGAGAGAGATCCTGTTGCGTATGAAAGCATGTACACACTTATATACATCTGTGAATCATTCTCTCGCTTGGGTTTGGAAGATCATTGAAGGTTTTAAAATCGCTGCTGCTGCCAGCAAAATCCATTATCCACAAGCTGCTGAAGGGCACGGGGAAAGAGTTAGAGAAGAGACATATTTGTTGCATTCCTGTACTGTGAGGTCCTGTTCTTGTACTGCTGCCCAGCCTGGAGAGTATCGCTGCTCTTCTTACTGGCTCCACACTCCCACATAACTCCCTGCCACTGATCTGGGCTCAGACCGCCTCTCTGCTGGGAGGTAATGTCTTGGGGACCAAGTTAAAATAATGAAAAAACAAAAGATACTTCCAAAAGTCTGTCTTTAATTAAGGAAAACCCGAGAATGAATGCCAAGTCCCTATAAAGCCAAAAAGTCTTACACATACATTAAAATTTTTAGCAACTTGCTTAAATAGTTCTTTGAACTTGGGCCTGAATATTCAGGCTTTATTAATGAAGTGTGTGAGCGTAATTGTGCTAAAGTAAGTGGTGGCAAGGAAGGTTTAAATCTGTTCTCAGTCTCTGAACCGCATTGTTGTGAGCTAGCTTGGTGGCATCTCATGATGTGTTATCCTCTGATCCCGTTGATACCTGTGAGATTTGAGGTATCAAGTCTCGGATTAACAGATGCATGGTAGGGCTGGCAGTCCAAGGGGCGGCACAAATATCTGCAAAGCAACAGAGTGTTTCTAATTAAAAGAAAACTGTTTATTAACTGAATCTCCTCAGTGCTGGGTGAACAAAAGCCATACATGCCTGTTGGTGGGGAAGTGCTTGGAAAGGTATAGTAAGCCCTACTTGGTTTGCTGCATTTTTTTCTCTTAGAAAATCCTGAGCCGGAGAACATGAAGTAGTTGATAGTAACGACTCCACTTGCTCCTCTGTGATAAAGACAGACACTTTCACAGCTGAAATGAAACACTAGAGTTTGGGAAATTGGGGTATACTGCCCAACTAGGTGCTGAACATCACTTGTGCATCAAGCCATACTAGAGGCAGTAAAAGCCAGCTGCTATGAGGTGGGTAGTGTGCTGTGGTCCCCAGGGGGAAGGTGATAGAGCCATAGCTACGAAAGCTTTGTCTCAGGCTGTTGTAACAGTGCAGCTGCTTTCTGGTAGCTCTCTGCTGCCTTGGCAGACTCCCTCTCACTGGGTTTCAGAAGTGTTTTGCCTCTTGTCTTGTTTTGAATTTTTTTCCTTCCCTTCAGGATCCGTACCTTCTCTTCCAGTCTATCCCAGCTGTACTGTTTCCTAGTCAAGGTAATTCATCACTGGTTTACGGTGGAAACTGCCAGTTTGGTGGTTTTTGTATTTTGAATTGGTTTTTTAAGTCTGGCAGCATTCAAACAAAAAGGCAGGGAGAAATGACTCGTCTGTTACCTCATTTACCACTTGTTTTGGGAAACCTAAATCCAAGTTTGTATTTGACTCATATTAGGACTCCATTGCTGGGTTTTATTTTTTCAGTTATTTTTGGCAGGGCTGAATTCACACCCAGAATAAGCACAGTCATCAGTCAGCGTAGCCTGTGTGACACTGAGCTCAGTTCTCCACTCAGACCAGGGAGCTCTTTGAGCTGCCCAAAGTGACTGAAAGCCAAAGGCTTTTGCTGCAGAACCTAAAAAATTCGGGGACCTCTAGCAAGCCTTACAAAGCTAGGAATACCTTGTTGTCTTCCCTAGTTCTGCTTTCTCTTTAGTTCAACTTAAGCTGTTAAAATTCACGTGCTGTGCTCTGTTCATCAATATGTCATTAGTGCTGTGGTAAAAAACATTGGACCACTGTAGCAACTTGTTAGTAATGGCTGGTGCTGGATGAAGTGGCATGGCTTTTCTGATGCTCTGGGGTGTGAAATCCCTGGTGTTTCCCAGAGCACTGGGGGAACTCCCCATGCAGTGCCCTGCTGCTGCTAGCTCGGGGAAGAAGGTTATCACAGACATGCTGAGTCCTGCTCTGAGGGCTGAACTTTCCCATCTCGAAACATCTGGTGGGTCCAGCTTTAGCTATAGCCCTTATAGCAAGAGTGGCAGATGCAGCTCTGCTGACTCAAAGACCAAGCCATTCAGTGACAGCACTTCTCTGTCTCCAAGGCTTCTCTGGAGAGCCCATACTAGCCAGATTCTTGTGAGGGTTTATGCTTGTGGGAGGTAACTTCCTTAGGCATAACTGTAGAATTCAGTATTTCTTAATAAGCTGGAAGGTGGCAGGTTAAGTGGCCTTGCCAGACTTTAACAAACAATTAGAGAGCTGGACCTGAACTGCTATGTTCCCTGTGAGTCTGTATTATCTCTTAATAAAACAGGGAAGATAAGGCTCCACAGGTGAATTCCTTCCCATCCTGTCTCATTACCTCAAATGTGTGAGGGCATGGAGGGGTTCAGCATCTAACCTGAGTATTCAGGCACCTCTGCTAGTACAGTTGTGGAACACAGCATACAGAAATATGCTTCCTCCATCGCTGTTTGTTTTGAGACATAACCTCTGCCTGAACACTTCATTGCTGCTCTGTTTGGTGGAAGATGGCCAAGGTGAGCTACTGGTGCTTTTGTCACCTGTTTCTATGCTACAGTTGTTAGGAGTGATCTACTAACAGGCTTTCCATTGACTTTGGGCTTTGATTTGGATGAGACCCTGTGGGTTTAGGGCATGTGGCCAACTTATGGCTCTTGTTTCAGTGGAACTCGATATTGGACTATGTCCTGTAGCAAGCCTTGTGGGTAAATTGAACCCCTGGCTGCAGGCAGAAAGGAGCCAAGGCAGACAGATAAAATGGATATCTCTGGGTTTTCCTGGGACTTGGTTACATGCCCAATTCAGTCCTGCAGCATGCAGAAGCAGCAGGAGGCCTGGAAAGCTGTGGATGTCCTCTTTGTATGAGCTGTTCTCAGTGCAACCCCAACCATCAGCAGCAACCTGACCGTTGTCATCCGTGGCATGTGTTTGGCAGGGTGATGGGAAGGGCCCAGTTCAACCTGGGTGTCTGGGTTTAGCTCTCAAAGCAGTGAAGGGAGAACCCAACACCCTCCTCAAGCCCTACGGTCTTCAAACCACTGACAGAAAGGAAAAGGATTCTCCTTACAGCTTTCATTTTTGGAAAGCTAGGTGCCTCCAATTCTGACTCTGCTTTGCAGTATGCACTTCTCGAATGTGAAGTACTTACCCTTGTTTGAAGCCCTCCTGCCTTCCCTACCTGTTTGCCAAAGGTAAGAGTTGGTAAATGTTAAATTCAGTAGGAAAATTACTGCAGGGCCCTGGCCATAGAGTTTCCCACAACTTGTGTTACACAATGTGACCTGTACACTGACAAGCCAGAGGCACACAGTGTTGGTTTTGTCCTGTAGTACTTTTCCTATACAGATGGTGAAGGTGAAAATTTTCTCCTCTGACCCAGTGCCTGAGGTAAATAAACTGTAAATAGCTTGGGAGAGCAGGCTGGGATGTGAAGTGAAAAAGAGAGGAAAATAAGAGGATAACCATCAAAGCCTAAATTAACTCCCACTTGCAAACATAGTTTGAGGAGACATTATCAGACTAAAAATATGAGCAGTCTGTAAAAGGAGCTGTTTTCTTTGTGTGCTGCTAGTCATGTGTTACTTAATTAAAACAGTAGGCGCTTAATGTTGCGCTTACTTTTCCACTATTCATGGTACTTGAGTTTTTTTGGGAGGGGGTACTTTGCTAAGCATGGACAATGAGGGCTTGTATCCATGGTAAGACTACTGGTTAAAGCCAAAGTAAATATTGAAGTGGTAATAGTTATGCCGACATGAGCCCCTACATGAACATTCTCACTCAAACTTTTCTAAAATTTAACTTCTGTTTATTGGAAATGGGTTTAAATCTGAGTGAAAAAAGCTGCCATTGTTACTGGAATAGGAGTGTCTATCTGGAGGTCTATTCCAGTTTAATAAATTAAACTTTATTTTCTGGAAAGAGTGGCAGGAATTTAATATTTTTTTTTTTTTTCCTTATCACTCCACCAGTCTTTCCTGGTTGTGTTGCACAGGCTTTAGGTTGTAAATCTTGCAGGACACCTTTTTTCTTTAATTAAATTCTAGACATTGTTAATCAGCTCTTGAACAGGAAGTCGCCTCCTTTTTAGTGCAAACATCACTGATATAACCTGTCCCTTTTGAGAGAAACCTGCTATTTAATTCTTCTCCCCCAATTACTAGTTGCAAGCAGAGTGTGTTGGCCTTGAGTTGAGAGCTGCCTGCAGGGAACCTCTTGAACTTCATTGGGTCCTGCACCTGGCAAGGAAGAACACTTTGCAGTGATGCAGGCTGGGGAACAGCTCTGCTGAAAAGGCCTCAAGGGTCCTGTGGACTCATGGTGGACAGCAACCTGAACTTGAGCCAGTGGTGTGCCCTGGTAGCAAAGGTCAGCTGCGTCCTGGGCAGCATGAACAGAAGTAAGCTAGGAGATCAAGGGGAGGGGTTATTGCCCTTTTTTGCTAGGCACTTGTTTGATCACTTCTGGAATAGCATGTCTAATTTTCAGCTGCCTTGGTGAAGAAAGATGTTAACAAGTGTGAGCAAGTCCAGGAGAGCACCATGAAGATGATGGGATGTTGGAGAATGACGAATAAGAATTGTACTCCTTGCCAGCCAGCTCACCTCTCCTCGTCCTGTGGCCTTGCACGTAGCACATCTTCTTATAGTTCCTGCTCAGTCTTGACTGTACAAATGTTTCAAACTAATCCACTCAAAAAAAGTGATTTGAACCTCATCCCTGGCCAAGAATAATGCTGATAGACTTAAACTCAAATAGTACTGTGCTCACCACCCTGCTTTCAAAAAATACACACAAAAAATCTAGGCACTGCCTTAGTCTTAAGGGCCATGTGGACTGCTAAGCTGTGTTATTGGTGAGCTAAGTGGAGCTGGGTTAAGGTGGTCCACTCTCCTCACCCTATCAAGTGCAGTAAGGATCAGAGGTGGTAGTAAAAACACTTTTCCAGGACAGGCAAGTGAGGAGAGGTGATAACATCTCTTACGTGGCATGCTCTCACCATCAAACTTAATTGCAGGACATGCAGAGAAGACACGTTGGCCTGTGCTGCCCCTCTCCACTAGCACTGTTGTAGGAGGAGTTTGGGCAGACTGGAATTGCTTTCTGCAGGTGTTGAAGGTACTGCTTTACCTCTCCAACTGTAGCCTTTTCCAAGAGGAGCCAGCACAGGACACTGCCAGCACAGCGTCTTCCATGTGATGCCCCCTTACCCTCAGTTTATCACATGAACAGTCTCATCGCATGGCCTTGTCTCACTGTACCAGACATGGCACAAATGTTGGCTGCTCTGTCTGTGTGTCTCAACCCTTCCTGACAGTCATCACCCAGGGAAATGATAGTCAGTTTTCCAGAAGCAGGGAGACGTACACCATAGGCAATAGACCACCAGTGGTAGTGATGAGACCTGCAGCAGAGATGGCCTTAACATCTTGAAAAAAAAAATGGATTAAGAATGAACAGTGTCCAGCTGGCCCAACAATCTGAACTAGACCACTGAAATTTTAACTGTGTACTTGGCTTCTTGAAGTCCTTCAAACTGTTACAGAAGAAGTGCTTGTAATGGGGAATATCCTGATGTGCGTCTTATGGCTTGAGGAGCTCTTGTTGCCAGTGGGAAGTCCTGCTCACATGTTTATTTGCCTGTTTTTCTTGTGCAGGGGTTGTCACTTAAAAAAAAAAAAAAAGAAAAAAGGAAAAAAATAGTATGTGCCTGTTTTTCCATACAGTGGGATTGCTAACACCGTAGCTTCTATTTTTTTCTGGGGGATAGGTACACTGGTTCAGATATTACAATAGCAGTAAGTGCTGATGGTGTTTGATCTTAAATGTGAATTGTTCTGAAACTAATAGCGATAATTGCTTTTAGGAATGGCTTGGGTTGTTTGGGGTTGTTTTTTTTGGTTGGGTTTGTTTTTTTTTCTTTGAGGCTCAAAGCTGGAAAAACAAAGGTTTGCCAAATTGCTAGTCATAGGGCATGTTTCTTCCAAGGCGTGACAGACTTTATTGCCTTTGAGAACTTTTGGGCTTAGAAATGCTACTGGGTGGATAGTCCTGGAGACAACACTCCTTTCTTTGTGCCAGAGCTTTGTCTCATCAATGTCTTCGTAAAGGTCTACTGGGATGTGAATTTACCTTCTACCTAACGCCATTACAGCCTGCACAGTAAAATGCCATCTTTCTTCTAGCAGTTTCCTTGTGGGTAGATCTAGATGGACTCCAATGTTCTGCAGGATGGCCACCATCATCTTTGCTTTGTTTGTGTGATGCCTAACTGCAGTGTGGTCCTACTGTATAGGGGGAGCTTCTTGGTGCCACTGCAACTCCAGTGATGACCGTGAACATAACGCCACTTTCACAGTTCTATGGTATTTTAGGAATTTTGGAGCTGTTGTTCACTGTCTGTGCAGCTGGAATGTGGGAGGAAAGCAGAACAGGACTACTGCAATGTGTAGTGGCTGTGGGAGGCCCGAGCAAGTGGCTAAAACAGGGGCTTGAGTGGATGAGCTGTAATCCATAAAATGCATGGAACACGTTTGACTTAGTCTGTTCTACCAAGTCAGCACTACAACTGTTTTAGTCCAGTTAAACATCCTGGCAAACTAGATCCACAGTGCAGTCTGACCCAGGGTCTTGGTCAAAAGCAAACCCTGACGTTATGACTAAACCCAGCCTTGCCCTCAGAGGAGAGCAATCAATAGCGAAGAAACCAGCCTCTATTCACTTGCTGAACTTTCGTTATTTATTGTTTTAATAGACAGGAATTCAACAAATAAGCTTCTTGTCCTTAAGTAATTGTGGTGTTCTGATGATGAATAAACTTAAAATCTGAATTCTTGATTCTTTTTTAAAATTAAAGCAGACTAAACCCTATGGGAACGATATCTTCTGGCTGCATGAACTAGAAAGGGTTCATGCCCTGATTCTCAACTGGAGGGCGATGTGCCCCCTTTTTCCCTTCTGTGTGCCCTCCCCTAACTACAGGTATCTCTGTCTTCAGGTAGAGTGGAAGATGCTGTGGGAAGTGCCTTTGGGTCTCTGGAGCTGAAGGACAAAATAGGCAATTTATAGCAGTTGATGGGGGGCTTAGCGTGGCCTTCCAGCACCTTCCCCATAGGGACATGTTGTTAAAGGAGGAGGCACTGCCCGAACATTCACGCACCATTCAAGGAGTCGCACACACACAACCGCAGTCTTTAACTGTGTGTGGACTGGGGTCCCTTTGCAGCAAGTGACTCCAGTGATCTGACGGGTGGCCTTGCCAACTCCTCTCACACACAATCTCACCCTCGGGTGCGCTCCCTCCTTCAGGCTCGAGCCTAGGTTTCCTGCAGCAGAGCCTCAGCCATTGGATTTTATAAAAAATAAATAATTTAATTGAAAGGTACAGCAGCAGGGTCAGCTAGCTGGGTGCCTCTACAGAGAGACATTGAACAAAGAAATCCCTGGACAATTATATCCTTGCGATCTATACACCCATGCCCCACGTGCTCTTAGCACATCTTTTAGCCGAATGGTGATTTTTGGTCTGGGGTCTTCTAACACCTTCTTGGATTCTTTTTCTGTGTCCAGGCAGGCAGACTGTTGACTGCTCTCATCTCGTTCATTTGCAGTCTCTGCTGATGGTTGCAGTCTCTTTATCTTCAGGTTTATGCTTCTTGTGCACCTGTGCACGCTGGCAGAACACCGGGAACTCAGAAGCCCCAAACTTAGGGGAAAAAAATAATACCAAAACATCAGTGTGTTATCCACATTTTCCCCATACTAAAAGACTAAACACAGCAGTATACCAGCTGCTAGGAAAATTATTAAGAAAATTAACTCTATTGCAGCCTAAAGGCTTCAGCAAATCTCGCCACTCATGCTAAGTGAAGCTAGACAAAGAGCATAAATCACAGCATATTATAAACCTAATTAATTTATTCTAATTAAAATTTACTTAGTTAATCTAAACAACTAATATCTCTCAACAATGTTTCACACCATCTTTGCTGTCTCTCCATGGGACCTTTTGGGAGTATTTGTACTCCTAGAGGAATATAAAGGGATTGTAAATTCTCAGTGGAGCTTGCGGAGCTGTGGCTGCACAAGCTGTGTCCTACCACGGGGCTGTGCTTTTGTGTATTCTGGCCCGGGAAAAATGAGCAGCCCTTTGACTTAAGGGAATTTGCTTGTGGGATCTGCCATGACCACGTGAGCAGCCAGGTGTTCGATGTGCAAAGTCCCGGTCCCAGGGAAACTCGTGCTGGAAAGGAGCAGCTGGGATGTGACTTGGCTTGCTCGCCCTGTAACCCGATGGCTTGAGGATCCCAGGCGGAGATGAGCTTGTGGCTCCTTTGGGAGCGTTTCCACGTGATTACCGTCAGAGATGTGGATCTGCAGCGTGTTCCAGTTTGTGCAGCTCTAGTACTCAACGCTGAGGAAAAAAACACTCTTCAGATGCTGCTTTCAGGGAGGATGACAGAGGCCATAGAGGAAGCAGATGGGTTTCTGCCACCCCATTGTTTGAGACTGAGTGCTATTGCGGTGTTCTCATAGAACATTGCATCTGCACAAAGCTCCTCTGTGTGTTTTCACAAACTCATAACCTCTGTGTCAGGAAACAGTAAGAAAGCAAGCTGCCTCTCTCTCTCTCTCTGAGCCTCAGCCTTGCCGCTTGCTGGCTGTGGCAGGGTAGGGGGAAGGAGGTCTGATGCTGATCCTGGTGTGTGTTGAGCATCCCTGCCTTCTCCCGCCACCTCCGTGCTCAGCTTGGCCATACACGGGGCAGTTGTGAGGGGCTGCACTAATTACAGGTTGCAAATTGGAGGCAAGTGGCTTTCTAGGCCTTGGCTATAATAATCCATGCTATAGAGCAGCAAGCAACGTGTTCCTTCCCTCCACTAGCAGTGTGTTAGTGGGGGCTCCTCTCAGCATCTTAGCAGAGCCCCCAGTCCTGGCACGGGCGATTTCTGGGCCATAGGGTGAGGCAGTGCTGTATGCGTGCTCGCAGATGGGATGTGCAGCTTAAATGGCAGGCTTGCAGGACAATACAGCAAGCAGAGCAACATCCTGGTTCTTCTAGAGATACAGCCTTTGCAGTCAGCTTACCTTGGGCCATTCGTCTTGAGGTGGCCTGTCCTATCTTTTCCAGTGGATGAACTGAACAGAGAGTTCAGTCCCATGTCCACTTGATGAAAAAGCTGCTGTGATTCCTGTGAAGCAGGAGATCAGTGAGAGGGGAGCAGCATGCAAGCACGGCAGCATTAAGGGGGTGCTCTGTCTTTGCAGGGAAGGGGGGCTCTGCTGTGTGCCTTAGCAAGGACTTGCACATCTGTGGAGCTGCCCTGAGTTCTGTCAGGAGCTGGATGCACCTGTGAGAAACAGGTTCTGCCTCCGTTTGACTCATTTACCAGCTGGGGAAGGGCGAAGGACCTAAATCTTGTGTTAACGGGCTTCCTTTGTGCTCTCATTTTCCCAGGGTGGCCACTGACCACAATGTTGATAACACCACAGCAATCCTTAGAGAATGGCTGAAGAATGTGCAGAACCTCTACCATGATGTAGAGTGGAGGCCGATGGAAGACCCCCAGTGAGTACTGCAGTGAGGGATGACTGAAACTGTTTAGTGTATATGTCAAACTTCCTGGGTTTTCTGTTTTCAAACCAGGAGATGCACTAAATGTCCAAGCATTAAAATGTTGGTTTTGTTTTTTTGTGGGGTCTGTCCATTAAAATTGTGTTCTTATGGAGCACATAAAAAGGTCTCCAACTTCAGTGAAGCAACTCATGCAGAACTTTGTAGAAAAAAACACTTTCCATTCAGTTATTTAGCATCTGCAGCTGCTCTCTTTGCATGGTAAACAAATCACATCAAAAGCTACAGGGAATAAAAACTGTCATTCTTTATTTGCAAGGAAGCAGAGAAATCATAGCCCGTTCCTGTCATGTCTATGAAAGTTCTGTCCGAGACATCAAGTATTCAGTAAGTTCTGAGTCAGAGAACTAGATTTAATTCAGTGTATTATGCCTTTTCATGACTTGAGAATCATTGTTTTGAAATACAATGTTAGGAAATGTTGGGGTTCTATTGCTTTATTTTATTTATATAGTTGGTTTTTTTTAAGATCAGGTGTTCCTTGTTTTGTTCTACAGTTTCTGTTTCTTCCATCAGGGAAAAGTACATCAGTTTCCCCTTTCTTTAGGCTTGCCTTTACTTTCAAGGTCCTCAGTACCACGGTGGAACATTCATGGTACAAACCCACAGGGAATGCTTATTTTACTGACTTTTTTAATCCTTTCATTGGAATTGAGTTTTCTTAATCCTGTCAAACTAGGCTTTTTTAACTTTTGTAAAAAGTTTTTTAAATTCTTAGCTCCTTCACTGGCTTATGCTGGCACTGTTTCAAAGTCCTGAATTTTTATTCCACACAGTGATCTGTCCCTAACTTTCCTTCCATCTTTGTTACAAAGTGTTTGCTTTTGGACCTGATCCTGAAAACAGAGACACACACATAACTTTGCTCACATGATTGGGCTCATGGGGTTGAGTGTTGGGTGTTTGTAGATTTAAGAGCTGTTATCAGGATGTGTTAACAGTTACTAATAATGTCCAGACCCCGAGGGAATCCAAACTGCCTTCATCTTCACATCCTCGTTTTTTTTGATTCTACTCAGCTTAAGGAAGCTGCATTTACAGTCTTAAACTTAAAGCCTTGCGGAGGATAGATGACTTTCTACTAGAGGGTCAGATGAGGTAAATCAGCTTCAGTTCATTTTGGTGGGTTAACCTCTGCTCATGTCAGGCCAGGGCCTGCTGCTGCAGAAGAAACTCCTGGTTTTGATAGTGCTATTTTGCTTGTGGCCGCTTGGTCGCCAGGAAATGCTGCAGCGCTGGTTGTTCTCCAGTGCCCTGTGTACACATGCCAGCATGAAACTTGGAATCGTTCTCCCTCAAAACCTCTCCTGGGTTGCCTGAGGTGACCCTTCACACTGTTTTCCTTTTGGAAAGAAATGCAGCAAGGGAACTTTTTTTTTTTTTTTTTTTTGACTAATGTGATAGGGCCCAGACAGGGGTTGCCATCACTTTTTTCTCTTTGCTAGGTCTTACCCAGAAGAAATTGGGCCAAAACATTGGCCAAGCTCCCGATTCACTCATGTGATGAAACTCCGACAAGCTGCCTTGCGTGCTGCACAGGAGAAGTGGTCAGACTACATCCTGGTAAATACAAGGTTTGATTTATTAACTGTCCTCAGGCAAAAGCTTTTCAGGTAGTCACACTGATACTTGGGGCTGCCAAAAAGTTTCTTTTCCATCTAAAGACAAACCTCCCTGCAGTGAGATGCTGTGTCATTTCTTGGTCTGATGAGCAAGCAACTTTGCAGCTAGAGAGATAAGCCCCTGGGTAAGCCCAAGGCTTTCTGCACAGGGGTCAGGACTGAATATAGTCCTGGTGGTGGGTGGGTACCTGCAAGGGTCCCTCGGGTTGAAACCCTGCCTGTTAGTCATGAAATGTAAGGGAGTAGTTTTGCAGAACAGTTGTGGAAAGATATGTGCCTTTGGTCACTACAGCAGCAGTTAATGGTGGCGTTCCCAGCCTCTGAACAAGGCGAGGGTTTGAGGCCAGTTTTTAAGAGTTCTTCTTGATCCTCTTCAAAGAATAAACCTGCCCTGAATTTTCAGCAATGTTATTTTCCCTCTCAGTGCCCTCTCCCCTGTGCTGGAGTAACAATCTGCAGAATCAGAGGGAAGCTCCGCATATTTTCCCATCCTATACCTATGGTGCACAGGTGGCCCCCCCAGCATTCACCCATAACAGCCATGTGTCCTGTGGTATCAAAAGCACCAGGTCTGTGGTTTTTGCCAGTACTTCATGCCTCTGGCTGCCTTGTTCCAAAGAAAGTCTCAGGAGAAGTGTATTGTTTCATCTAATAACAAATTTCTTTCTCTTCCCCTCCTCCTCCTCTAGTTTATTGATGCAGATAATTTACTGACCAACCCCCAAACGCTGAACCTGATGATAGCAGAAAACAAGACATTGGTGGCACCAATGCTCGAGTCTCGCTCTCTCTACTCTAACTTCTGGTGTGGCATCACCCCCCAGGCAAGTGACCACGTGAATGGGTGCTGGGTGATTGTGCAAGCTGTTTTCAAAGGCCTCCTGCCTTATGTCTGTGAAGCAGTGGGTATTGTTTCTGTTCTCTGGGCTTTCCCATCTGCCGTTGTAGTGTCCTTCTCCTGAAAAGAAGCTGCTGTAGCTCTGAGGCATGGAGAGGTGATGTTAGCATGTAGTGAGGATAGTGGTATCATGCAGTCATCTCAGCTTGCATCTCTCTTGCTGGCGGCATCCCAAATCTTGGGTGGGTATCTTTGGGAAAGGTCTGTGTGTTTATAGGGAGTCTGGGAATAAGGGTCAAGAGGACATCGCAGTCTATAAATGTTTTTCAGGCTTTGTTTTCTAACCGAGCTGTAGGTATGAGCAAAGCAATACATGTTCTGCATGGGGTATGTGGGCACACAACTGAAACTTGGTTCTTATCTGAGATGCCTTACTTGAAAAAGTTGAATCTGGAGGAAGCTGAGCTTGCTTAGCCAAAAGTCCTGGGAAGTGATGCAGTCCCACTAACCACATAAAAAATACGGATATACACACCAGAATTTATTTGAGGTGGTTCCATATGTTTGTGTAATGGCCTTAAAACTCTCGGTACATAATTTTAGACTAGCTTTCCTATATAGTGACGCTAATCTGAGAGGAATTTTCTTTTCTTTTAACAGCTCTCCATTGTGTATAGGTTATTTTTCTCACATATGAACAAGATTTACGTAGTAGGGCAACGCCATTTGCCTTGTAGGGAATGTGTGTGCATGTGTGCTGAAGTATGTGTGTAAAGGGTACTGGTGTAAAGGACAGAAGTGCTAAGCCTAAAAATTAGGGTTTTATGTTACTTTCTCAAATCACATATACTGCAGAAAGTATCAGATACAAAGATGTTGTCTAGTAGAATTACCATTATTTTTAGAGCCAGAATGAGGTTGAACTACCACTTTACAAGTTGATCCACATCACTGTGGTGTATCGACCCTGACTGGTAGGTAAGTCCTAATCCAGTCGCTTGCTCACTCCCGCCCAGTGAGATGGGGGAGAACACTGAAAGGGCAAAAGAAGAAAAAAAACCCCAAAGCCAAAAGCAGCCCTCATAGGTTGAGATAAAGACGGTTTAATAAGTGAGGGGGGGAAAAAAACCCAAACAAGTGATGGAAAACCAGTCACTCACCACCAGGAGACGACTGCCCAACAATTCCCTGAGCACCAGCTACTTTGGAGAAACTCCCCCCACTGTTACTGCTGAGCCATACATGCAGTATGGAAAATTGCTTTGGTCAGTTTGGGTCAGCTGTCCCAGCTGTGTCCTCTCCCAGCCTCTTGCCCACCCTGAGCCTACTTGCTGTGGGGGGCAGAGTGAGAAACAGAGAAGTCCTTGATACTGTGCAAACACTGTTCAGTGGCAGCTGAAACATCAACACTGTTTTTGTCACCAGTCTAAAACACAGCACCATACAGGCCACTGTGAAGAAAATTAACTGTATCCCAGCCAACCCCAGTACAACCACCGTGTCCATAAAAGGATTTCAGTAAGAGAATCAAACATGTAGAAGGGCAGATCTATTGTGACAATAATTTTTTGCCTTTTTTCACTCTTTTCCTTTGAAATGTTCTTGACTAAGCTCTAGATGGGGTTTCCAAGGCATTCAAGCTGAAATGAGGAATATAATTAATGCTTTTTTTCTGCCAGGTAAGCCTCAATAATGAGATCAGTTTTTTGACTTGTTCTCCAGTCTGCTGCTGGCATGTGTTTTGTCATCCTTTGGGGAGGCAGTATCCTAAGCTGCACGTCTCCTAGAATAGCAAGAGGATTTTTGTTCTCTTTAAAATTTTCTCTTTTTGCCCACATTTGCCCTGGAAAGCCTCAGGATTTCTATTTTCCTTCCATCCCCAAGTCTTGCCTTTCATTCTTCATAAAGACAAGCTTGCCCTGCTATATAGACAAATGTGTTTAAGCCTGAGCTGCATCTTTGAGCTCCTCTGGGACATGTGAATGTAAGTACTTTATAGAGGCTCCACGGTCCTGCCCATCCCTACCATCTTGCTTTATTCCAGAGAGCTTCCCAGATACTAATTTTTGTCATTATTGCTGGAGTGAAACAAAGAGCAAACTCCATTCCCCTCTTCTTCTGGTGTAAAACATCAGTCTTCCTTCCCAGTGTTACCAAGGATACAAGTAGGGACTACAGGCAGAGTGAAAACATAACAACTGTATTGGATTGGCCCGAAGGTCTGTCCGATAGCAGTGGTTCGTAGCATATATCTAGGGAACAGTATAAGAACATGGCAAACAAGTAAGCAAAAGCTACTTCCCCAAAATATTTTTTTATACTCTGGCAATCTTCTTATCTAGGATTTCTTGAGGAACATCTTTTTCTTTAAATCTTTCAGTGATTTTTTTTTTTCTTTTACAGAAATCACTATCTGAATCTTTTTTTCTTGGCACCCACACCAACTTATGGCAAGGAGTTCCACAGTTCAAACTATTTATTTGAGTAAAAATAGCAGGAAAAGGTCCTGGACTTTCCAGATTCTTGGGAAGTAAATATATAGATAAGAAAAGGGGAGGGGTGGGGAGGGGTTGGGTGTGTTTACTTGTTTCAGTTTTTGTTTTAAAATGGAGATATAAAATCCATAGCGAAGGCATTTTCCCTTAAGTTTTTAAGTTTTTAGGTCCTGAGACAGCCAGGTTTTCCACTGGTGTAAATCAGCATTGCTCCACAGCCTGAAGTGGATCTTTGCCTGTGTGCACCAGCCTCAGCCCTGGCCCTTAGTGTTACCTCTCCAATAGTAAATTTCCATCATTACCCGCTTTAGCTGACAAAAGGAGAGGGGAAAAAACTAGCAGCAAATACATCTTGCAGAATTTGGTGAAAAAAGCTGCTCAAATGAACAAGAAAATTCCCGCTTTATTTTTTTTTTTCTTTTCTGTTAATTGTTGCTGCTTGTTTCTGTGCTCGCAGTCCCACAGCTTCATGCTCTGAGCCTTGCTCTCCCTGGGGACTTGGGGAGGGATTAACAGCTGGAGCACGCCCAGAAACACGGCCTCCGGCACTGAGCAACAGCAAGTCAAACCCAGCTCCAGACAGCTTGACATTTAGCTGTCATGAAGCTAACCTTAGGAGAGCATGGCAACAGTGCTGACACGGAGTCTTTCGTGACTACGCATGATTTATGAGCAGTGAAAAGCTCCAAACTCCAGTAAGTGAGTGACTGGAGGAGGAAAGATTAGTTTCCAGCATCTTTTACCTGTGGACATTCTCGTGTGTCTGTTAAAGGCTGAATATCTTAACCCTTCTTTCAGTGGTAATGCTAGTAAGGTCTCTACCCACTCGCTCTTTTTCATGAAAATCAGACTGTCTGTGTCTCATATATCTAGTCCTCACAGTATGGTCAGAAGGTATCCGAACGCCAGAGGGCATGACTGACAGATGTATAAACAGACAAATGCACCACACCGTGCTTCTACACAAGACCAGGGTAAAGTGGTTCTGCAGTGATTTGCTCAGCTGTTGCTAGGATACACATGGAAAATATAACGCAAATGTAACTTTAACTTATTTTAGTGATTCATCATTTCTGGAAAGACCAGAATCTGCTCCAGATTCAACCATCAGCTGTATTCAGATGTCTGATTGGTACATTAGGACTTTCTTTCTGGGGGATTCAGTGTATTTATTTCCAAATCTGATAGCTTTAGATGTACTGCACCTGCAAAACCAGCTGTGAGCTGACAATGTGGGTGTTGCACCCACAGTGCTGGAAGGCTAGCAAAGCTCGTGGTTACAGAGGATGAGCTGACTGAAGTGCCTCCCCCAGACAGACTGTAGGGAGAGCTCAGGAGTGGGTATTAAACCTGTCCCTTGTGCCTGTGGAACATGGAGGATGCCACGGATGCTCAGCAGTTTCCAGAGTCAGACCTGAGAATCTATGTACAAAAAAAAAGAAAAGGTTTCTGGAGAGCCAGGAGAAAAAAGTCTGAGGTTAGAAGCTCTATTGCAAGGGAATTTTGCAGTGGAAAGGCTTGGATTTCCAATAGCTGCTAAAAAGGAGAGAGAGGGTCAAGCTTTAACTTTTGGGAGGGAGATCGTTTCTACATACTTGACTGAGCCCTTTCCAAAGAGGGGGCACTTCAAAATCTGAGAATTGGACACTGATCCATCTCTGCTGGGGAAGGCTAAGGGTGAGAGCTTCTGCTAGGTAGCATCTATGAAACGGAAATCTTTTGTAACAAGCAGCCCCCTCCTTTTGTTTGCAGGGCTATTACAAAAGGACCCTGGATTATCCCCTGATTCGGGAATGGAAGAGGACAGGCTGTTTTGCTGTCCCAATGATTCACTCCACGTTCCTCATTGACTTGAGGAAAGAGGCCTCCACCAAGCTGATGTTCTACCCACCCCACCAGGACTATACCTGGAGCTTTGATGATATAATGGTTTTTGCCTTCTCCAGTCGCCAAGCAGGTATGTCTGGAGCCTTTGCTGGGGAGGATTCGCTAGTAGAGATGTACAAATCTCTACTTTGAGCTCATAGGTCAAAAGTCGTGTGTTGGCTTCAGTGGTGAGTTAATACCCTGTTCCCTTTCCTCTTTCGGATCTGGTCAGGGATAACCAGCAGTAAGTCACTGGCAGTGCAGTTTTGAATCACAGCTAGCTTCAAAGGACATGGGAGCCGTTCTTGGGACGGGGACAGTGCTTCAGAGACAAAATGTGTGGCATCCACCCTTGATTTGTGTCACAACAAGACACAGGTGAATGCGGTGAGAGTGGAAGGCATTCTGAAGTCTGTAGGTAAGGTATCTAAAGTCACCACTTCGGAGACTCTTGTGAGGAAGGGGGTGAGGGCAAGACACTCTTTTTAGATGTAGCAGCCCTTGTGCAAGCAAAAACCAAGTTGCTTATCCACAGTGCTGGTGAGACTCAGCAGGAATTGTCTTAAAGTTGTTTTTGGTTGTGCGTTTTTTTTAAAGCAAAATCAGTGCAGCTTTCAGGGGAATGACGTGGAGTCTGTGGGCTCAGCATGCTGAGAGGAAATCTCTTGCAGGCAAGAGCAGGTTAGAGCTGGCATGCGAGCAGTGAAACCTCTGCATACTTGACCCTATCACTGGTACTTTGGGAGAACCAGTTGAACACTGCGCTGCCTTGAGATCCTTGGGGCACAGCAGAAGGAAAATGTGTACTACTGTGGCTGATACTGGGATCAGTTTCTACCAGACAGTAGGAGGATTTCAGTTAGGCCTGAAATACAGGAGTCCTTTCAGGCCAGGTCACAACCTCAGTGTCCTCTTCCTTTGTCTGGAATGGCTGTTGGTGTTTGCAGAGAGCTCCTTGTGTCTCAGAGAAATTCCTGTTTCTTAAGTACGTGATACTGCTGCTACTGCTGTTTGTACTTGTGGTGATGATGTTTAGTCCCCTTTGTTTTTGGAGAATGGATCTGGTGGGTGTTCTGTCTCCAGCGAAGTCCTGGCTGGCAGACCTGTGTGTAGCAGTGTGAGAGCTGAAAGGAGCTCCTGGGAAGAATGTTTTTAATGGCCATCTGTATTGTTCTTTGCCCTGCTGTGTTGAAAAGGGGAAAGTTTGGGACCTTATAAAGGAAAACGGAACTGATGAAACCTCAGCAGCACCAATGAAATGCACTTCTGTTCAGACTTCATGACTGTTTTTTCTGGCTTACTGAAGTAAATTAGTAGGAAAAAGTTGTTTGTGGGTCCACTGAGTGATGTGCACAGATCCACAGATCTGTCCTCTGTTTACAAAAGAGACAAAGTTAACGTGAGAAGGAAGGGCTGTTCTTGGAGGACAGACAAATAGAGAGAAAGTGAAGGAAGCATAGCTTGCTGTCAACAGTCTTCTGGAGAAGAGGCAGGCTGAGAACACTGCCTTTCCCACCATTTCCACACCAGCATGGCAGCCGCCAGCTGTTTGCAACTTTCCTTTTAGTGATCTTTCTGGATTGAAGCTCTTGGCAGCACTGCAAAAGACGGTATTGTGTTGGCAGGGCTTTCTAAAACTCAGCTACAAGGGGATGTGGGGTGTGAAGTGAGAGAAGTGAATCGTAGAGGAGAGGCAACAAGAGCTGAAATTAGAGCCTTCGGGTGGCAAGGGAAAATAGGGGAGGTGAGAGGTGAACTTGCAGGACCCCCTTGGGGCCCTGACTTTCAGAGTCAGGACGTCAGTATATTGGCTCCAAAGGAGAACAGAGGTTTAAGTCTGGATGGCAAAGTAGGCTCCTTCAAATCTAGCTGCCCCGCTTGTTCCCTCTGACAGCTCTCCCAGAAATGCAGCATCCAATTAGAATCATAGAATTGTTAAGGTTGGAAGGGACCTTTAAGATCATCAAGTCCAACCATTAACCTAACCTGACAAAACCACTTCTAAACCATATCCCCAAGTACCACGTCTACCCTTTTTTAAACACCTCCAGGGATGGCGAATCCACCACCTCCCTGGGCAGCCTATTCCTATGTTGGATAACCCTTTCAGTGAAAAAATTTTTCCTAATATCCAACCTAAACCTCGCCTGGCTTAACTTGAACCCATTTCCTCTCGTCCTATCACTTGTCACTAGGGAGAAGAGGTCAGTCCCCATCTCTCTACATCCTCCTTTCAGGTAGTTGTAGAGAGTGATAAGGTCTCCCCTCAGCCTCCTCTTCTCCAGGCTAAACAACCCCATTTCCCTCAGTCGTTCCTCATAAGACTTGTGAGTCTGGTAACTGCATTGCATTAGCTCCAGCTGCTCAAGAAATATTTTAGGGATTCAAACCCATCATTTTTTCCTTCCATCCTAGAACACTTTAGCTTTTTCCAGGACTGACCCATGACATGAAAGGCTTTGCTTCAACAGTCTGTCCCACTGATCTGCTCAGATTGTTGGCTTGTGTCCTGGGCTGAGTTTTGTCACCCAGGATAAAAGAATGACATCCAAGTTCAGAAATGAGAAAAATTTATGGACTTTGAGATATACTTCTCTTCGGAGTAATTTCACTTACTTCCCTGAAGTCATAAATTATGTTGGCTTTTGTCCAGGCCAAGTACTGCACTTAATGCCTCAGATCAAACCATCGATTTTCAGCAGTGAAATCTACTGCTCGCAGCAACTGTTTTGTGATGCTCCAAAGAGACTGTCCCGCTTCTGCTGAGAGGACGTAGCCTGTAGTGGGAGTACTGACTCAGAACAAAACTCCCTGCGGGTGTTTTGTTGACAAAGGTGGACTCTGTAGAGCTCCTTGCACTTGCAAGATAGCATTTAGCCAGCCAGATCTCCTGAGCTTCCTTTCAGGCTGAGGCTCTGAAGACCTAGAGCCAGCCAGCAGGAAGGTCTGGTCACAGGGATGTGAGGGAAATTTAGGTTGCCTGTGAGTTTAGGGCATGGCTGTGAATCCTGGTCACTGCCTTACAAAGGCTAATAATAATACAAGTGTCTATAGCTTTTCTGTCCTTTGTAGCAATTGTTTATTTTATTATAAAAACAGAGCTGGAGAGCAAGTCCCCCTCCCCATTTTAAGGTAGCTTTACCATTTTAAACTAGCTTTTATCCCAGAAGAAACAGAAATACACAGAAATCTGTGCAGATTAACTGTGTTTAAGCCAGCGGAAGATAAGAACTGAGATCAGTGAGCCAGATAAGATTAGTTGATTAGATCAGTGCCAAATCCATTAATGTCAGCAGGTAGTATTTTTTATTCTGCCATTTACCTAAATTGCAGCTGACAGCTGAATGTGTTTTGGCAAGTAGTGTAGCCAGCAATTTACTTGCAGAACTTAAAATGGTAGAAACACTGGAGTCATTAATGCAGACAATTCTGCTCTGCTAAAAATACCAGGGATTAGGAGGACTAATAGATGAAAGCATCAGCACTGACAGGTAGTGTCTGATTTTTCTTTATTTCCTAGAGGAAGGGAGGTAGTTGCGCTTGTTTCATTTAAAAAAAAAAAAAAGGTGGTTAGGGGGGAGCAGAAAATCTTGTAGGTTTGCATTTTCTTTAAATCTGCTTAGCCAGTTGTATGGGTTCTAGCAGCTCTCAGATTGTGGTTAATTAATAAAGGATCTTACCAGAGCTCCATGAAAAACAAAGGAAATATTTTCCCTTGGCTTCTCTGGGTGTAGCTTTTGAGTGTGTTGCCTGATGTGACATCAGGCCCAGTGCTGCTGCAGTTATAGCTGATAGTGAGCAAACTCTTGGTCAGTCCAGGGAACAGCATTTTGCTGATCCCACGTTGCTGGGACATTCCCAGTGAACAAGCTCAGCAGTGTGTGGGTCTCTCCCTTGCAAAAGCATCTGGTCCGAGGAGAGGCTTTCCATCTTCTCTTTGTTTCACACCTTCAGATTCAGCTTCTTGAACAAGCAGTTGCAAAAGCTTTTGAGTAGAAGGATGTTACATTACGGCCTCTTTTTGAAAGCATCTTTTCTGCTTGCTGGTGTCTCTCCCTAGGATTTTCCCTTAATGTTCAGGGCACGGTAAAAACTACTCCTGGAGAGGAAAGGGCCATGTTTGGTCATAGACTAAGCATTTCCAAGGTGGTTATCCTATATATTCCTCAAAGTCCTTTGCCAACACAGGTGAAAATGTCTTTATTTTCTAGCCAAAGCAAACAGAAGCAGGAGGATGCTTGACTGCAAAACCCAGAGTGAATCCAGTGCTAGGCTACTAACAGACCCTGCAGCTGTACCGATGCCTTGGGCCTTGCAACTTCATCCTGTGTGATCCCAGGGGAGCTGAACTGCCTGGGCCTGCATTTGGCCAACTATTTGCTGTTGAAGCTGGAGATCAGATTTGGCTCCTCCACCCTGGAAAAGTCACTCCATATTTATTGCAGTCTGACCGAGAAGCCTTGCAAAGCTCAGACAAAAGCTTCCATCACCCCTAGCCACACTGGGTTTGCTTGAATTTTTTCCTTCTGTAAGGCTTCCTGCTCTGATAGACCTGCACCCCGCATTGCCCAGAGGATCCCAGGATTGCTGCTGCCTCTCCTTCAGCGCAGCTGCAGGTGGGAACCCATTTGGCTCCTGTGCCAGCCATGGCGTTGCTTGAGGCTGGCTTACTCAGAGTGTGAAAATCTGTTCCTGCTTCTGGCTCTGGGTCTGAAGGGATTGTCAGGTGAGGTGCCAGGTCTGAGCAGTGCAGCTGGGGTTTTGGGGATGGGGGTTTCTATGGTACTTCCCAGTTATCCACAGTAGTCCTGCTGTATCAGACACTGCTTTTGCTAAAGGCCGGTTCTGCCCTCTGCTGTAGGACTGTTTTCACAGCGTGTAGGCAAAGGCCAGAGGAGACCCTTTCTCTGGTCTAAGAAGAGGTTCCCAGTCTCTCCTAGGAAAAAAAATGATTGCAGTTAAAAATACATGCTGTTAGGGAGCAAGTAGAAATTGGTTTCATAGGAGAGGCCACTTGTGGCAAGCCAAATAAAACAGAAAATGGCATTGCGGTGTTTTTGAATTGTTTGCTTATGAAGCAGAACTTCATGGGACTGAGGTTTGATTGTGGCTACATAGCAACGAAAGAGCAGCAAAATCTTCTGATAAATGGCCTGACTCTGATTTCTGTTTTTCTGTGATCCCCAGGAATACAGATGAACATCTGCAACCGTGAACACTATGGTTTCCTTCCTATGCCCCTGAAATCACACCAGACACTGCAAGAAGAAACCGAGAACTTTGTGCACACACTAATCGAGGCTATGAGTAAGTTGCTGTGCCCTGACATGATGGAGACAACCAAGTTAATGTTTGTAGAGCTGTCCTTCCAGTGGCCCAGCTGTCTTCTGCTTGGGAGTCTGCATCCTGATTTGACTGCTCTCATACTGTTTTGATATACAATTTTCCATTTTCCACTGCTTTTTCTACTGAGGAATGTAATCCCTTCGCGGTCAGGTCAACCCCATTCGCAAACCCCCCTTAACTTCCCCATATTAAATGCAAAAATGCATCTTTAATGTGGAAAGGATGGTGCAGAACCTTGTTTTTATCATGAGGTCTGTCTGGCACGTGGCTGCTGGCTTCTGCTTTGCAACACGTATGCTTTCTGCTACACCCCTTCCTGCACCGACTTCATCTCCCAGCTCCTTGGGGCTTTTTAGGCTTTGATGAAAACACGTGTCTACGTTATATCAATAGAGCTTGTACATGAGGGTGATGCTTGGGATCTCTCCTCTCTTTCAGTTGATCGTCCTCCCATTGAACCCTCTCAGTATGTCTCTCTTCCTCCAAAGAACCCTGACAAGATGGGATTTGATGAAGTAAGAACCCTATTTTGCTGTTATTGTCTTGTCTTCCTATTTATCACTTAGAGGACCTGGGTTCTCCCTGTAGGTTAGCTTCAAAACATTTCCCTTGGAGTATATTATCTTTTCACACAGTTAGATCTTTCCCAATCACTCATCTTTTGGACTTAAACTTTTTGCGAGGAGAAAATAGCCATCGTTATTTGGGGAGAACTTCTGCCGAGCTCAGGGAAGCGGAAGGGAAAGGGCTGAGGGGGCGGTCTTTCCCTCTGGCATTTGCTGTGAAGAAACAAGGCCAGTCAGGTCTGCAGGCACTTAGTACCTGCTACAAGACTGCTGATTAGATGTGCAGGTTTGTCTGCAAGGGCAGTGCCCAGCAAATATTTGGGCTTCCTGTCTTGATGGTATGGATGTTTTAATCCAGCCAGGAGGAGATGGCAGAAGTGAGGCTGAGGAAACAGGTCATTTAGCTCCCCAGCTTTTGTGCTGTTTCCTCTGCATCTGTCTCTGCAGAGCAGCTTGGCAGTCCTTCCATTCTGCGAAAAAAAATGGTCTTTTGGGAAACCTCTCCTGCTTCCTGGTGACAGAAGGGAACAATTTCTCTCACCTGAGAGAGACACTGGAGAGCCTGGCGCAGCTGGGAGAGCCAGGCTCACAGCTGGGTTCTAGGCCAAACTGGGTACATCCAGGAGTGATGAAAACTATGCGTGCTGTTGTTTCCTTGCTGTGGGAGCTCTCCCTCTGCCCTGCTTGGTCACCATGTTTTTCTGCTATGGCCTTAACTTAAAGTGAACTAGAAAGATGGTTACTGACACTGGTAGTGCCCCAAGACCCAGCAGGAATTCCTCTCACAACTCTGCCTCGCATTGTGGAGAGAGCAGGCATGGAGGGGAGAATGCTGGAGATGGATCTGCTGTGCTTTAATTAACCAGTGTCTGTGTTATTCACAGAGCCAGCAACCCCTGTGTCTGCAGCTGCCAGGGTTGCAGTGGCACTGTGACCAAGGGAGTTGTGGTGATCAGAGCGGCCTTTGCTTCCTCGGTATATTCTGCTACATCTGTTTATATGACTTGTAAAGTCTGAACCTGATTTGGCTATGTGTGTTTGAGTGTCTGTGTTTAGGACACAGCTGGTGTACGTTTTTTCCATGTTGTCCTTTGTGGCTGCGCTTTATTTATCTAGTTTATTATTTTTGCATTTGTACTGACCTGGAATTTGATCCACTTCTTACTGGGATGAGGTTTTGCTCCGCAGGCTACAAGGCTGCACTTGTACTTGTCTGCCTGGAACTGAAAAATAACCCTGACCCTCTGCAGTTTACCTGCAAAATGAGGGCTTCAGTCCTCTGTCCTCCACCAGAGTCTGTCTCCTCAAGGCTTGGACTGAGCCCTGCCCAGACATCTCTGTTCCCAGTCTTGGCTCTGTGCTCCCTCTGCTCTGGCAGGGGAAGCAGTGGATTTTCAGTGCCTGAAGTAGTTACAGAAATCCTCTCTTTGCTGTGTCCTTGTACTTGGATGGTGGCCCCACCAATAATCCTAAATAGAGGCAGTGGCAGCATTGTGCAGAAACAGGTGGGTCAATGTTCCCCTGGGACTGAGGCTGGAGATGGCCACATTACTCTGTGTTCAATAGAAATCAAAACATCCTATATCTTTGGAAATTATAGACTTAGCTGTAACTAGTCTCCTATCACCTTTATTCATCCTCAAAGAGCAAATTTCCCCTGTGAACATCCATAAAAAGTAGTTGCTAGACAGAAAATAAGCCTCAGCTTTAGACTCAAAACTACCTCCCAATTTGACAACACACCCAGCATTTTCATAAGATCTGCTTTTCCAACGGGGCTGCTGGAGAAGATTGGATCAGGACTCCCTTTTATTCCTTACTCCCACGCCGGGAGGCTGATGTCTTTCTCTTCTACCCAGATTTTCATGATCAATCTGAAGCGTCGGAAAGACAGGCGGGATCGGATGCTGCGGACTCTGTATGAGCAGGAGATTGCAGTCAAGATAGTGGAGGCTGTGGATGGAAAGTGAGTTTCAGCTGGGATGGCTGATGTTTGCAAAGAGTGGGTTGTGCATAACTGCTTAACACCATCTTCTTGGATGCCCTGACCTCTCTTCTGGTGGGGAAGGGTGGGCTGAGAGGAGAGGTTAATACCACTTTTATTTACCTAACAGTCTGTTTGGGGCAGTTTTGCTCTGTTTTTCTTCTTTTGCAATTAGTCAGTCTCCATGAGAGAACCAGGACAGTGTGGTTCAGCCTAAGATGAAAATCAGGTTGAAATCATACTGATTTCTGTGAACTGTAACACTTGCACACAGTGAAAAGGAGTCAGCAGTGAAAGTGTTTGAGAGCAATTATCTCCTGGGAAGGTTGTCCATCCTAGTGCTACAAGAACTGTTGTGCTACAGTGTTCACTCTGACACAGCTCTTTTGAAATTTACTCTAAGGCATGTTAAGATGTTTTTATAATGAGAAATCAAGGCAGAAAGTTTTGGTCTGGGAGTTACAAAAAGGCTTCAGGGAGATGGGAACCCCACATGCCATCTAGGGGTCTTTGAGACTTGGGTACCCACCAAGACCTCTTAGAAAAATTGTCTAAGCCAAGTACCTGACAAGTTGATGGTCCCACAAGAAGTTGTTAGCAGTTTGTCAGCTTGATTTAGAAACGTAAGTCAAGAATTTAATTTTTCTCTGGGTTTTTGAGCAAAACAAGTGCAGATTTTCTCGAGATACGGCTTTTCTCTGAACATCAGCAGCATTTCCCATGTTGCGTCTGTGTCTGATTTGAATTTACTTTTTTTTTTAAAATGGTGATATGTATTCTCTCTTTCTCAGAGCACTGAACACGAGTCAGCTCAAAGCTCTCCGCATTGATATGCTCCCAGGTTACCGGGACCCGTATTCCTCCAGACCACTAACCAGGGGAGAGATCGGCTGCTTCCTTAGTCATTATTACATCTGGAAAGAGGTAAGGAGCTTGTGGGTCCTTGAGGTTCCTGTGGGAAGGTGCTGTGGGCAGGCGCAATGGGAAGCCACGCAGCCAGTTGTAGGGCAGAGCATCAAATACAGTGCAGGTTTCTGGAAGTGTAGGATGAAACTGTTTTCTTTGGTTTGTAGGGGATCATGCACAGGGGTTTTCTTGAATACTGTGTTCAGCTTTTTCATCTCTGCTTTCCATTTGCCAGCAGCTCTGAGTGATTTTTTATCAGAATATTTTCATGACTGGTTTTGCAAACCACAGAATCACAGAATCACAGAATAGTCAGGGTTGGAAGGGACCTCTAGAGATCATCTAGTCCAACCCCCCCGCCAGAGCAGGTTCACCTACAACAGGTTGCACAGGACAGCGTCCAGGCGGGTTTTGAATGTCTCCAGAGTGGGAGACTCCACAACCTCTCTGGGCAGCCTGTTCCAGTGCTCCACCACCCTCAAAGTAAAGAAGTTCCTCCTCATGTTAAGATGGAACTTCCTATGTTCAAGTTTGTGCCCATTACCCCTCGTCCTATCAATGGGCACCACTGAAAAAAGACTGCTCCCATCCCCCTGGCATCCTCCCTTCAAGTATTTGAAAGCATTAACAAGATCCCCCCTCAATCTTCTTTTCTCCAGACTAAAGAGACCCAAATCCCTCAGCCTCTCCTCATATGAAAGATGTTCCAATCCCCTAATCATCTTTGTAGCCCTTTGCTGGACCCTCTCCAGCAGATCCCTGTCCTTCTTGAACTGGGGAGCCCAGAACTGGACGCAGTATTCCAGATGCGGCCTCACCAGGGCAGAGTAGAGGGGGAGGATGACCTCCCTCGACCTGCTGGCCACACTCCTTTTGATGCACCCCAGGATGCCATTGGCCCTCTTGGCCGCCAGGGCACATTGCTGGCTCATGGTCATCCTGTTGTCCACCAGGACTCCCAGGTCCCTTTCCACAGAGCTGCTCTCCAGGAGGTCGGCCCCCAACCTGTACTGATGCATGGGGTTATTCCTCCCCAGATGCAGTATCCTACATTTACCCTTGTTGAATTTCCATCCAACAGCCTGCTTGGAGCAAGTTTGCTTAGGAGAAAGGCGAGAAGATTTTGAAGAACAAATGGTGTTAAAAAAAAGGCTGTGTTTTTCCCTTGTTCTGCATCTGGACTGAAGCAAGTTCGAGTGACTCTGCTGACTAGCTTTTTTGAGTTGCCATATCATAAATGTTCTTAACAGTGGGACCTCTGTTACCTGAGCTAAGAGATGTTGTTTGGGTGGTAAAAGCTGCAGCTTCCATCTGTCCCTGGTCGCCTGGGGAGTGACTCTTGAGAGGATCTGGGCTGTGCTGGTCAGAGGTGCTGGAGTGACACAGCCCGACATCAACAGGAAGGATTATTTCAAGTAAGGTATGGTGGAGGCAGGGATAAAGATTTGGTACTAAAAGAAGACTGGGCACTGGCAGTGGTTACCCAAATACAGACAGCCCTCTGCCTTCAGAGGTGTTAGTTGCAGCACCTCTCAGCAGGGCAAGGCATTCATCCAAACAGCCTAGAGCCAGCAGGAGTGACTTCAGTACTGAGAAGTCAGGCTGTGCTTTTGGGCCTGAGACTTCTAAATCGCCAGCAGCCAGATGATAACAGGGGAACCTACATGCAGGAGGCCTTTGCATGTGTGTTCTCTAAGTCGTCAGGGCCAGACTTTGGATATGCTAGATTGTCCTCCTTCCCAGACTTCAGGAACACTTTCTTCCAACTGAGAGGTTTCTCTGAACAGCAGTTTTGGCATCAAAGACTGCTGGATACTTCTCTGAGGAGGTGGTTGCTGTGGTCATGCTAGGTGGTAGCTCATGAGTTCTAGGTGATGCAATATCAGATGAAGGGTTTTTCTAGGTTGCAAATGTGCAGCCACAGGGTATTTTCAGGAATGTTCTCACTGGCTTTTGCAGTCTCTCCCAGCTGAGCTGTGAATCTGGGAGTGATTCTCCAGCCTCCCTACTGGCATGGTCTAGATGGCAGTGCCAGGTCAGCATGACCCCAACAATTTCACTGGCCCACGTGTGCCAGCGTGATCACTTCTGAACCCTCTTTTTTCAGGTGGTGAACAGAGAACTGGAGAAGACGCTTGTTATTGAGGATGATGTGCGCTTTGAGCACCAGTTTAAAAGGAAGCTCATGAAGCTGATGGATGACATTGAACAAGCCCAGCTAGACTGGGAGCTTATGTAAGTAACTGGCCCTTGGCCATCTGGGAACTCCCAGGCATGCAGGGGAGGTGCAGATTAATGCCGGAGTGCAGGAGAAGGTGGCAGAGACTTCTCAGTGGCTCTTCCCCTCAGGACAGATCTGCCTTCTGGGGCAGGCTGATGCTGGAATGCCCATTGGGTACCATTACTGCCCTTTGTGGGCAGTGTTGGTTGATCTAAACAGTGTCTGGAGATGCTGCTGTGACAGAGGAACTGACACAGCTCAGTCCTGAGGCTTGGACCAGTGTCATCTTAGCTCTCTTACAAAGTCTTTCACAGCTGTACCACCCACTGGGTAAAGACATAGATGTTGGGGAGTGGTACAGGATAGAAATCTGTGAGCCTGATCAGGGATTTCTTCTTGGATTGACCATTTGCCCTTCCCTGGTTGACATGAACAGTCTTGTGGTCCTAATTGCTGCAGATTTGCTTTGGTTCCAATTTTCATGGTCTTTTCACCCTTTAAGCTACATTGGCCGGAAAAGGATGCAGGTGCAGGAGCCTGAGAAAGCAGTTCCCAATGTCATGAACCTGGTGGAAGCTGATTATTCGTACTGGACCCTGGGGTACGCAATCTCTTTCCAAGGAGCTCAAAAACTGATCGGAGCTGAGCCTTTCAGCAAGATGCTGCCTGTAGATGAATTTCTGCCAGTCATGTACAACAAGCACCCTGTGTAAGTAGGATGCCTTCGTTGCCTGGGTTGACATGAGCTGAGTCTTGCTGAATGATCTTAAGTCAGATCACATTGGTGTGTCTCGCTTCTGTAGCCTAGCTGGCGGGGGACGGGGCTCCTTGTGCTTTTTGGTTGTCTGCAGCAGAGCTCCTGACACAAAGGAGGTGACAGACCTACTGCACAGGGGTTATTGTCCCTACCTGGTGCAGGGCTTGTGGGCTGGTTCTGAGACGCTTGGCTATCTCTGGCTTTGGTTGTATAGGTCGTGTGTGGTTGTAAGGCACATGGTTCTGACTCCGGAGAGTTGGACTCCAGCCCAGCAACTACCTCCACTCCGTGGGGCCTCTTTGCTCAGAGGTTTGGCTTGTATCTCACAGTTATAAGCAGTGGCACTGATGAACATTCACTCTGTTACTGATGTTTTTTCTCTCCTCTTTAGAGCGAAGTACATGGAGTACTATGAGTCCAGAGACTTGAAAGCCTTTTCAGCAGAACCCTTGCTTGTTTACCCCACCCACTACACAGGGCAGCCGGGCTACCTCAGTGACACAGAGACCTCTACAATCTGGGACAACGAGACTGTGTCAACAGACTGGGACAGAACGCACTCCTGGAAATCCCGGCAGCAGGGCAAGATCCATAGTGATGCCCAGAACAAGGATGCCCTGCCTTCCCAGTCATCCCTCAATGCGCCATCCTCCAGGGATGAACTATGACTGCCTGCTTCCCCTGGGACTCTGTTGACAGCTGAACCTGCCTCACACTTTAGCTTTTCACCCTTGAAAGTTGTAGAGCAGCTCTTCATGTGGTCTCCTTCCCACTGCTTCAAATGGCAAAGCACAGTGGTTGGACCTGACAACTAACCAAGCCACTTAGGGCTGGGTGGGAGCTGAAGGAGGAAAACAAACAAGTGTTCCAGACTGGCAGAAAAAAGGCAGAGAGCTGAACAAAAGCCCTCGCAAGCTTTTGTAAAAAACCAACCTTGAATGACGTCTTTCTACAGTTCCTCATGTAGAATACTGTATTTATAAAGATTAATATATAGAGGTGTACAAGTGTTAATACCTTTCTGGATAGCTGTAACTAGGCTGCTGTGTAACTGCAGGTTTGTAGGCTTTTATAACGCTGCGAGGAACTGCAGGCACGCGTTTGGGTTATTTGGCTTTGTTTTTCAAAGGGATCCCTGTTAGAATCAAGATGTTTTCCAAAAATATTGAGTGCACTGGAGCAGCGCTCCTCTGTAGTGTCTTCTCCTGCGTCACACTTCTATAGAAAACTATTGCTGGCTTCCCCTCTGCAAATTTCAAAACTTGCTAGATCACATCTAAACAGGCCTCCCAGTTGAGAACTAATGTCTTGGCATGTCTAAAATCTTGGAAGCTAGCAGAGAAAGTGGAGGTTACTGGTTTTATTTGTCTCTGCACTGCCTGAAGGGAACACAGGCGGAGTTCGTCCGTCTCATGTCATGCTTCACCCCCTGCCTCAATTTATTCCTTCAGGAAAACAAAGCCTGACAACTTATTTGCAAGCCTGTTTAATTAGGCCATAAAACCAAGTGTAGGACTTCTAGGAACTTTAAATTTTAGAAGTTTGGTTATGAACTGCTCGTACTATCTTTATAAAACCAAAACAACCTACAGAAATGTTAGTATTGTCAACTGTACTGTTCTCAACAGCCTTGATAGAATTGCGTGTTACAGGACGGAAAGGCAACTTGTCTTGATATCTTTTTCATGAGAGAAGCAAACTTGTCTTTTTTTTTTTTTTTATGAGTTCTCATGTACTTGCTGTTGGCTAACATGGCAGCAGAGTATTGTGTCTATTTTTATTTTTTTTTTTTTTAAATATTTCTCAGAGGCCAGGTGATCACGGACTACACTGTGTAGGTTTAGCTGGCACGGACCCCAGCCTGCAGGCTGCTGTTGCGGTGGGAGGGTGCCCTCCTGGACTTGCAATCTAGAGACTCACCTGCTGGCAGAGCTGTGCAGTTGAGTATGTGTTGCTGGTTTTGGTTTATTTTTTTAAAAACTTTTGTTTGTTTTTAATAATTACTGATCAATGTTGTGCTTTCTGCTAAAGAAGACATGTTATTATTACCCGTCAGCCGGTCTGATAATACATAGAACCTGGTGCAAGATGAGCAGCTGTGTGTATTCTTCATTGGGTGGGAGTAGCCCTGGCTGGGAAAGGCCAGCTCAAGAGTTTTTCAGCTGTGTCACTCTACCGTGGAGTCACTGGCCATATAAATGTGCCTGTTCTGCAACTACTGCCTGGAAGCTGTGTTCCTTCTGCTGTCCAAGCTGGAGCAGGTGCCCATGCAACATGGTGAGTATGGAGAGCAGGTCTGCTGTGGGCCACAACACACAGCCTGGGTCATTCCTCTCTGAGAACCCTTCTTGCTTCTTCCTCAGATCTCGCTTTACGAGTGGCAAGTCTGAGCTGTTTGAAGCACTGTTGAGCATGGCAAACCCAGAGATGTTGGTAAGAAGCTTGGTGTGGCCTTCAGAAGCAGGACAGCTGTGAACTGGTGAGCATCCAGCATATTGTCAGGTGTCACTGTAGATGCTGTGATGTGCATGTGCATCTGAGTCTGGCAGAACAGCAGAGATGAGCCAGTGCTGGGTGGGTGAGTCCCTTTGGCCTGGTATTGTTTCTCTGATCTAATATTGTGACTGCTTCTCCATGTAAAGGCTCTTATGGTCACGTTGTGTTTATATACATCATGGCTGTGTTCGTATGCATCAGCACTGTCCATCTCTTCCACCCTTATGTGTTCTGTGCAAGACCCATCTCTTTGTCTATGAGAGGCCTCTCTTTCCCCCAACCATGGGAGTGATTTGCCTGTGTCAGCAAGAGCTCTGTTTTTTCCAACCCATCCTGTTCTGACCTTTCATGACCCTATTTAAGCACTTTCTCCATTAACATCTTGGCTGAAAACGACCCTGGTGCTCCTCACAATACTCCCCACTTTGTGCTGGGGGCTGGAGAGGGAAGGGACTGACACCCTGGGGATGAGTGTGTCATCCGAGCTCCTGGAGCTGCTCCATGTGCTCTGGACCTGCTGGGCTTGTGAGTGGGGATGTGGTCTGTGGCACAGCCTCACAGCTGTCCCTTCTTGGGGGAGGTGGGGAGCATTGCTGTATTGGCCATGCAGGAAATATATAATGAATTTAAAGAAAAAAAGGAATTTGAGTCCCCCTGCTTTTTTTTGACGTTAATGTAGCTCAAAAAGAAAAAAAAAGGTCTCTGCGTCACCTGCACAGCCTTCGTATTGCAGCAACTGCACTACCCTGGCCTTGCAGCAAGTCCCACAGATGTGGTGAGGGCAGGGGTGCAGGGCTGGATGTGGCTGGCACTGACTGACAGGTAAAGCTGCTGTGCAGACCCTTGAGCCTGGTTGCCTTGCATGGGACAGAGCTGGCTAACGCACTGCTCTTGGGAAACGATGCTGTCAATGGAGCTGGTTTGGTTGCTCAGGGAGGCTGAGTTTTATTTAGCTGTGATTTCTTTAAGTAGAGCAGTAGCAGTAAACATCTTGACAACAGTGTTCGGGGGGTTTTTTGGTGGTTTTTTTTTTGGTGTGTTTTTTTTGTTTTAGTTGACTCTGGAAATGAGTGATACAAGGGGTTTGACAGTTTCAGGGGACTAGGGGAAACAAACTAAGAATAAAAATGTAATGAATTAAATGAATGAGTCCATTCCAGAGCAGACATGGCCTCAGTCTAGCTGATTGTTCTTTTACCTGTGTGCAGGTGTGTGGGTGTGTATGCGTACACAATTTTCTATTTACTTACATATGCAAGATGTCATAGCAGGTAGAACCACTGGCCATCCACCGCAAGTGCTGTTTTTCCCTGTCTGTGTTTTCAGTTCTTTGGCAGGTGTTGCCCAGGCTTTGCCCTACTCAGAGTTAACTGTGTTTTGGAAAAGTAGGAGCCAGTTGAAACACTTCTGTGTTTTTTCCTCATATTTTTCCACTTTCTGTGTTTGGTTTGGTTTTTTTTTTTTTCACTTGTGTAATAGGCTTCAAAACTCAGCACAAGTAGGAGCCACCAGGTTGAACCAGCCTCCTGGCTGTGGCCGAGACAGCTGTTAGCTGCCTGCAGGGCAGGGACTGTGCTGTCCTGGGGTATACAGTGCAGCACAGGCAAGGGCTGTTCCCTCTGAGCTTCCTGCAGGTTTAGTACCCACAGCCCAAAAGTGGAGGTGCCTTGCGCTCTGTGGTCATGCATTTAGTCATACAGCTTGAAAAAATGAGTTTCTTTTTAGCAGAATTTAACAAGTGATAAGTAAGAATTTGCCAGGCTGCTTCATGAACCACAGAGGGCTTTCCCATCCCCCCTATTATTTTCCTTCTTCCTTTCTCCTTTTGGAATGGGGTTTTTGCTCTGCTGTGGAGCATCTGAGCTAAGCACCAGGAGCTCCAGCTGATGGAAAACACACCCAGCAGTGCCTACCCCAGTGAGCATGGTGACAGACCAGTGGAAGCTAGGAACAGGTTTTACAAAGTGTGAGTAGTAAGCCAGCTGAAAAAAAGCAGCGTGTTCACAAGAAAAGTTATGGTGACAGGCCTGAAAAATTATCTGCAACAAGACTACTTGTAACCTAACAACTCTGTCTTTGCTTTTGTTTAAGAAAGGAAAAGTGCTGTTGTACTCTCAATATGGCAATATGAAATTCCTAGTTCACAAATAGATTATATTTATCCTGAGGGAAATTGAGTAAGTTTTTCTTGTTGTGTTTTATCTCTCCAGGTAGTTTTAAGTAGGGGGGAAAAAAGGGGGACAGTGTAAATTCAGGGTAAGCTTTCTTTTTGCCTTTGCTATTGTTAACAAGAGGCCCTCTAGTGACAAAGGCAACTGCCACAGTTCAGGGCCTCACAGTGTGACTTTTAGGAGTCTCCCCCAAAGCTGATGTGACTTGTGAAATGGCAGGTCAGCTGTGGGAAAGGTCTGAGGGGAAGAGAGACTGTGCTACAAGGTGGAAGAAGCAGCTGTGATGTAAACTCCAAACATTTGTATTGTGTGCAGGGGGGACAAAAACCCCAACAAGCTAATGATTGAGGCCAGGAGGAAACGTGGCATGATGGAGACAATGGGGAAGAGATGGAAACACTCAAACCATTTTTTTTGGTATTAACTTGCTGCAGAAATCATTCAGTGACCCAAAAGAATGATTTCTTGAAGAAGTTCTAAAAATTTGTGTATAATCTAAGTTACCTGGTTACTTACAACAGAAATCATTAAACTGAAAGCTCAAAAAATAGCACAAAATATTTCATAGCTATAGCAGGTTGGCATGCATGACTGACACACTGGGATGGCTTTTGCTTTGCCGATGTTTACCTTTAGCTCTCAACAAGCTCATTGAACTACGTACAGCTCATGAGCTGCTGCCACTCAGTGGGTAACATAGGTGAGAGGCTGGTTTACTTGGACAGCACCTCCAACCACACTGCTGAAGAAACACAGAGGGCATCCTTATAAAAACTTTAAGGAATTAGAAAAAAAAAAATCATGACTAATGCTGACAGTGTTACAAACAGTACAAAACCTGTTAATGGATGTGATGTTGAAGAATAAAACAATGCTGAAGGAAGGTCGTAGCTGAAGTGTTACAGGTAAAAGGAATACAGCTAAAATGTGGTGTTTCGAGTTATCTGGATGGCAGGGAAGATGAGTTGTGGGAGACGGAAGAAGTTGAGAACAGTTAGTAAAAGCAATGAAGTTGAAGAAGAGTGACAGTGAGGGAAGTGGTGTGAGGTGTAAAAAAAAACAAAACAAAACAAAAAAAAAACCAAAAAAAACCCAAACCCAAACAAACCACAGCAGACATGGAGTAATAAAGTCTAAGAGAAGAAAATTGATTAACTCCGGGCAAATATTAGTTGAAAAAAGTTTATATACTTATTGTATAAAGATAACAGCTAAGCAATTTAAAAATCTTTTTCGTATATAACATTTTGGAGGGTGTAATTTCAAAGTCAAGAACATTCACCTTTCAGCTTAATACAGACATACAACCTCTGAGTGAGCAAAACCATACTTTGCAAAGGATACCATACAGACATCAATGCATTCTTACACTGAAATGCAAAGAAAACTGAACTTCTGGTGTAATCCTGCCCTAAAAGTCTGGGCAGAGGTTAAGGCTCAGTTATAAACTCACTGTCTTTACCCTCTCAAACATACAATTGGAGTTCTTAAACTATTCAGACTAAGGCCCACATGGTGCTACTTGTAAACAGAGGTGATAAATCTTATGTAGTGTAAAACATCATAGTACAACCCAACATTGTTTGTGTCATGAGTTTATCACTGATGGTTAATGTAACCTGAACCCAGTTTTGAAAATTAGTGCTACAGAACTGGTGGGGAAAAAAGGCCCAGGCATGTTGAGTTTATTTTAACTAATACTAATGTATCTCAAAGACAGCCTGTTCAGTAAGGGCTGCTTACAATCCAATGTCTCATTTATGGCTTTTTAAAATAAAACATGTAGCTATCTTAGCTATCCCTATCCTAGCTATCCCTATCCATCCCATCCTATCCAATCCATCTTATCCTGTCCAATCCATCCATCGTATCCAATCCTATCGTATCCAATCCTATCGTATCCTATCCTA